>VCJI01002005.1:43464-71090 GCA_024139395.1 Backusella morwellensis
AAGAGTCTATTATTTTCAATAGCGCATAAAAGATTGTTCCATTTCCTTTATTATATTTTTGAAACCATCAATTGTAGAGACGGTATCTTTAAAAACCTTGAGCACTTTTGAATTTGGAAATTAACAGCATTTTATTACTTTTTGCCAGTGTTTTGTATCATCATGTGTCCTATAAAGATTGTAGTAACACTTTTAGTGATGAATTGCTAATCGGAATAGCGATCTACAATCCATGAAAAACTGACATCATTTGGCTTGTATGCCATGATCTAAAAACCTATTTTATCCATAGGAGGTAAAGCTCAAATATTTTAGTATGATAACCAGATGCCTTTAATCTGTTCCAATGTGAAGTAAAGTTGATTTTCAGATTTGGTCGTGATAAACCAAATCAGATCATGCAAGAAACTAAAAAAAAGAGACGATGAACCTTGAAGAAAAGGAAAGTAAGAGTGAATCTGTTTTCTCTCCTTCCAACAAATAGACTATAGGATGATTTTTATTTTGTAAAAAGCTTAGCAATAATAGAGCTCAGCCTCGCGAATGCTACCATATTGGACCAATAGCAACTCCTCTTTTTATTTCTTGTAATACATGTCAATTTGGGTGATTTTTTCTCATTTGTTTTTCTTTTTCCCTTTTTTCTCTGCAATAGACTGATTAGCACAAGTGAAGGAAGATCAAAGCATAGATTTAAATAAAACTTATTTTTGTGCATGCTTTTTTTTCGCAAAGCCATGTTGGTATTTAGACTCAGCAGTTGATGTGAATATCTTTATCAATTGTGCTCTAGATTCAATACTTGATTCTGGACGACACCAGTGAGCGATCATACTATTGGTCTTTATAACTAACCCTTAAATGCAAATAACGGGTCTACTCAAGACAGTGGACGTCTTGGGTCTTCAGGAAAACAAAGAATTTCTCACCAGTCTTAAAACAGAATTAAGGTTCACTCAAAGTTGCACAATATCAATACAATAGCGTGAGAAAACAATCCTAGGAAGTAAATGGATGGCGTAACTTTGGTAGAATGATAGTATCATTTTTTGAATATTATCCTTCTAGGTTTTCTATTGTTTTCTATTTATTATTACTTGTTGAGGTGGAGGATGTTTGAAATCCATTCAGAAGGCCAATTGAAGTAATATGATCTTACATCCACTATTTCGGTAATTAATTGAGTTTCAATCAGTAAAGTAGGTGATTTTAACCAGAAGATAAATAACAAAAGAGGGAACAAAAGTAAAAAAAGCGATCTTACTTATATTCATCCGATCTGTTGAAAATTTAAGCCTTTAACACGTTCTAATATATTTTCAAGGTGCATTGCTTAGCTTTGATTTATTATCATTCGCGTTTATGCGATTACTTTATAGTATTCGATTTTGTTTCACTAAGGCAACAAATTGATTCATGCATGCATTGGCAATTGTAAAGTTAAAGCAAGTATATGTAAAAGAATAGCCAATGTTCGATTTTAGTACCCATGACAAATCAAATTGTGTTTCAGGAACCCCACACTGTTAAATATTATGGTAACTTGAAACAGTTTTTTTTATAGACGGGAAAAAATATATTTATTCCATAATTTTCCCGGTGGTCGGGCCCTAATAAAGTTTAGTATGTTCTGACAATGTCTTGTTTTCGTCATTTTTCATTGCCTCTTGTAAGCTTGACTATCATGGTTTAAGTGTACTAAAAAAGTATGGAGGTTTGGTTTTTAGTTTATGTTAAAATGCTCAAAATGCTCAAAAAGTTAATTCACACAAGTGGAACACAAAATCATGACCATTATCGAATAAAGGTGAAATATTTTATCCAAGTTAAAGTTGTTATCTATCAGTCACAGTTTAACAGAATGTATTAAAAAAAAATAAAAAATAAAATACAATAGAATATACTATAGTGTCTAAATATGAGATTTTCTTTTTTTGTGATCACTATGGTATTTCAGAACTTCTAAGGAAATAAGGAGAAAGGGAAAAAAATATTTTAAAAGGAATAGTGTTGGAATATGATAACAGACGAATATGAAAAAAAAGAAGGAAGAAACATATAATACAAAAGGATAAGAAGAAAATAAAAATAATGATAAAAGATTGAACTATTTTGGTACATAATGAGTGTGATTGTAACCATTGGAAAGTTTACCGTCGTTGCACACTTCAAACTCACTCAGCCAAGGGGAAGCTAAAGCTTGATCAACAGTCCATCTAGTTTCAGGGTTAGGATCCATCATACCAGCCAAGCATTCACGCTCGCTTTGAGTAAAGTTTTTAAAGAGATCACAATCACTAGGATCCAGCTTTCGAAGCTGTTCAATGTAGAGTCTGTAATCAAGATCACCACCGTCTTCGGCTTGAGCGGCAACAGCAGCTGGAGAACCAGGAGTTGCACCCTGAGGGATTTTACCACCGGGATAGCCAGTGAAAAAGGCGGCTATGAATGGTAATTGATGGAATCTCATGCAGAAGTAGGTGACAGCGGCACTCCAGACGTCCAGCGCTTTACCATCATAGGGAGAGTGCTCATCCTTGATCTTCCACATCTCAGGGGACCAAAAGGGCTCGGAACCGCACCATTTCTTGCAAGAGCGAGATTCCTTTTCAAAGCAGGTTTGAACAACTTCTGCTACTCCAAAGTCGGCAATTTTAAGGGTACCGGTAGCAGTTAAAACGAGATTCTCGGGTTTGATATCTCTGTGAGCAATACCAAGGCTATGCAAATGCTGTAAACCGAGGAGGAGTTGCTTGAAAAGGCACGCAACATCGTCGGGAGCCATGTGAGATCTTTCATTTAGCAAGTTGAAAATATCACCGCCCGAGCACTAAAATAAGAATATATATAAATGTTTGTGAGTATAAATAGTAAAAATAGATAATCTCAAATAGATAAGACAAAATAGAAAACATACATATTCCATAACGACGCACCAACGGTTCTTTTCGTCTTTGACCAAGTCAAGGGTCTCAACAACGTGCTTGTGGCTGGAGGCAGTTTTACTGATACAGTATTCATTCAACATGCGCTTCTGATAATCACGTTCAACCTCGGTTTTGCCTCTCTTCTTAAATTCTTTGACGGCCAAAATTCTACCACCTTGTCGTTGTCGCACCAAACGAATCACGGCGGTTGCACCGCTTGCGATGTTTTTCTTAGAAGTTGATCCCATTCCTTTGGTGGAACGCTGTTCAGGCTTAACGTAATCACCATATTTGTCCGATAAAATAGGAACGTGTTGACCTGAAGTAGAATTGGGAGAGTAGTGACCAGACATGGAATTCTTTCTACCTGATGATCCAAAAACACGGGAAAAGGATTTACTGATTTTACTGGCGGTGCTGCTCACCGAGCTAGAGCTATGGATAGAAGTACCGCTCACACGTCGACCAGTACTTCTTGCAGGACTGGTTCCTTCGATTGAGCCGTCGGTAGATATAGAAAGTGAACCGTCTTTAGCGGGTGTCATTGTCAAGCCAAATAAACCCCCATTAAATATACCAGAGAGCTTTTTTCCTTGATTTTTTTTTACTGGAATAGGCTTAGATAATTTAATTTCAGGAGCAACGGGTGTACCGGGTATTGTGGGGGTATTCACTGAGGAGTTTGTTGATGAAAGAGTATCATTGGAGCCCCTACTTCTTTGGCTAAGAGGAGGGCAAGCCTTTTCGTCGTCAAGAGATGTTGGGATGGTTTCTAAACACTCGGGTGAGACCGATCTTGGGATGGGATTATCCAAAAAATAAGGGCTAGACGAAAGATATTCCTCTTTCTCGAAATAATAGGCGCTGTCTTTGTTTGTGAGTACTGTAGCAGAGGACATGATGTAGTTTTACGTTCTTTATGTGATGGAAACTGTAAAGTGCTATCTAAGCTGATCAGGTATTGATGTTGCTGTTTTGCTGTATCTGGCTTTTTTTTCCAAGTTCTGATTAGTTAGAAAAAATGGAATACGCTTTTGTTCTGTTGATGAAGTTATTTTTAAAAGAAAGGGCAACACAAGGTGCAAAACTAAATAATATATAAAACCAATAAAAAAAAATACAAAAAAAAGGGATGTTAAAGTGAAAAGAAAAGACAGAAATGCGATCTTTTATATAAGAACGGGAAAAAAAAATGGAAAAGGCTAATGAGTCGGATTGGATAAGATAAGCCTGGTGGGTGAGGATTGAGGATATTGAAAATAAACGTTTTGTGAACCAATGTACATGGTTTGTTTCGGTTTGGCTGTGGATAAATTCATTTTCCTTTTTTTTCCGCAAAACTAGAAATTTTCTCTGACTGAAATGTTATTTTATTTATCTTTTTCTTATTATCATAAACATAAGGGCACAGGGGAGTATTCCTTTATACCCTTGGTTTTCATCATATAATCGAAACTCTGGAGAAGGATAGGCTGCAGTCACATATGTTCCTTTGGTCTCTATATTGCTCTTTTTTTTAAAACTCATAGTATATTTTGTCTGATGTGATTGTGTTAAATTATGATTAAGTTTTTTTTATATTTCCTTTTCTATAAATCCAATGGCAGGTGCTTTTTTTAACCACGCGAGGTCAAATCATTTGTCTTCCTCCAATAAAACCCTTGATTCGCACTGTGAAACCTAATAGCCGATTTTCTTTCTGCTGCTTCTATTTACTAATGTTGCTCCTTCCTGGTCTTATTTATGAAAAGTAATAGAAACACTTTTTCTAATTGTTATTATTTAAGCTCATAAGTTAGTGGGCGGTATTTTGTATCATGTTAGACGTTAATTAAAATTTTTTTATGACTTAAAGTGATAAATGCGGTGTTAATAAACAAAGTAATACAAATATGGAAAACGGTAGAGTGACGAGATTAACTCCCTTTAAGATTGATTAGAAGCACAAACTGTCAGCTAATTACAGTAGTGAGAAAGGTAGATTACTCATTGATCCGTGTGTTATTTTTACTGCCGAACCCTGAGAAAAATCATCAAATAAAAATGCATCTTGTTTTTTTTTCTATTATCAAAAATAATTTTAAAAACTAAAGATTCTTTTTGGAAGAAACTATCGAATCGGGCTATTTAGATCATCAGTGAGAACATTTTTATATTATAAATAATTTATTGTTTTTAAAACACATCAATTAATTTGCGTTTGCTTTTATTCATTATATATTTTTAATAGACTTGTATTATTTTTATAAACTAACTTGTACACATTATTAATAATAAAGAAAGGTAAATAATGAAACCTCACTCTGGGGCCTTCATTATAAGGCCCTTGCAATTTTCTTCCAAGCTGCTTCGAGCGGATTAGGTTTCTTGTGCTTTTGGGATTCTGTATCGCTCTCAGAGTCATTTGTTGAGCCTGTATATTTTTGTGCTAGATGAGGTGTGTAGCTTGGAGCAGGAATTGATGCACTTGCTCGTAAATCTTGTTTTAACATCAAACCCTCTTCGTTGGATTCATATGTTGAAGTACAAGTAAAAATTCGGTCTCGTATGACCACCTCGATTTTGATTTCTGTTTGACCAAAGTACATTTTGACGCTCATATTAACCAATTCCCCTTCTTTAAGATCCGGGAAGTTTGGCATTTTGATAGGAAACCGAGAAACTCTAACAACTCTCGGATCTCTTATAGTTCTTGGAGGTGCACCATCATCATCGTATGCATATATATCTAATAAGTAAGAGGTTATATAATGAGCTTTTCTTGTTCTTGTCGATTATTATTATTATTATATTATTAATTAAATAATTCATGTACCTGCGTCTGTATCATTTGGGTAGACTACTGTATAATTTTTTAACACATGGTGACCTGCTTCAATGGTATCTCCTTTTGTAACATAGACACTAAAACCTTTTTGGCGATATTTCTGGCTATTAGCCTTAACCAAGTCTCTTTCATCATCAAGATTAGAGTCAAATTTCATTTTAGCAACCAGACCATATGTTCTTCTTAAAACACGTGCAGACACCAACGTGGGCGCAAGCCCAAAGTAAACGGCACCTCTAGATATAGCCTTTTCGCCCTTGGGGACCTGGGACAAAGTATCAACTTGGCCCTGAAATTCCTTGGATATAGACTCATATAAATAGGAAGAGCAACCAAATCCTCCTACTAAAAATAGGGCATCAATTTGATTTTGTCCGGCTGATTTGAGCTGCTCAGCAATCAGCGTGATGGTCTGCTTCACAACTGGATCAAATACTTTTTCACACATTTCTTCGTGTGTAAAGCCAATCGAATCATCTTGGATACCAAACTCTGCGGCATATTCAGGTAGATTGACGCTCGATGATGTAAAAAGCTGACCTGGTAGTTTTAAATATTCGTATTCATTGTTTCCATGTTCTCCTCCAAAATTAGGCTAAGTATATATCACTATTAGTCAGAGACAAACTCTCTATATTAACAAAAATAAAAAGTACCTTTATTTCTTCAATAAATTCAGCAACCATACTTCTAATTGCTTTATTCGTTGGTGTACCAAAGTGGTTCAGTTTCTTTCGCAACAGCCTCTCCATATTTTGATCAATAAAAGTAGATCCACACGTATTTCCCGAGCCTTTTGTAACTTCGCGTAATGATCGAGTACCATCATCATCCTCTGTAATTTCAAACACGATCAAATCCACTGTGCCTCCACCAGCGTCACAAATCATAAATCGATTTCCTGGCTTCAAATCATAGTTTTTAATATGTTTTTCGCAATAAATAGCAGCAGCTTCTGGTTCGCTGGTGAGAATAAGACGGAGTGGATGATCGTCGGCCTTAACAATGCCTGCACGCACGGCAGCCTCACGCATAAGTGTTTTTGCCTTATCATCCCAAATGGCAGGTACGGTCAAGCAATATCTGATACGATCAGGATTTGAATAAATACCATTAAATCGCTTAATCTCCTTTAATACATGCTTATGAAATTCCTCGAGATAGTCTGTGATGAGTTTGATTGCGGTAAATCCTTTAGGTAACTCTTCCATCTCTACTGAATGATCCAATCGTAGTTTGAATCGAGACTGATAAATAACCTCTTCTTTCTTGCGTTCGTATTCAGTCAACTTTTTAATGGAATTTTTCCCCCACGTAATCAATGTACCATCAGGATTGTACAGTAAGGCCGTTGGAGCTTTTGGGTAAATATCGTATCCTCCTTTTGGCCTTTTTATATATATTTTTTTTTTTAAAAAAAAAGATTAATTAATACAGAGACATGGGTTAATTTAAGAACTTCTATAACATACTTTACCATTTTTCTATATCATATATGGTTTTCTTTTCGTCAGCTATATACACAAAAGAGCAACCTGAAAAGGTGGTGCCAAAGTCTAACAAGGTTATTAATATTCATTTTGTTCAGTAGTCGAGTAGCTATGCTTTAATTTTAGAGAGAAAGAATACCTATTCCTACTAATAAATCGTAATCATCAAAATCAAAATTTAATTTACTGCTTATTGGCATTGTATGTAAAAAAAAAGGGGTGCTGAAACAAATCAAAAGAAAAACCAAACACAAAGGCTGTAAGAAAAAGAAGAAAAAGATAACGGAAAAAAAAGCAAGAAATATAAATATTTTTTCTGTTTACGTGATACAAGTGCAAAAGCCAACGTTGTACTTCATTTTAAAACGGCTCAAATCAAAGCCAAGTTTTATAACGTAATATCTATTATTTGATAATTCAGTTTCTTTTTGTTACCATAATTAAAATATACTCAGTAACAAAACAAATGCATAAAAGAGTGTTGCATGTCGCTGCTTTCTATGAAAGAATCCATCATAAAATAGCCTTAAACATTTTGCGTCGTTACACCTTACAATAGCACAAAAAAAGTTCTTAAATAAATAAGGCAATATAAATAATGGTTTCTATGATGATGTTCAAATCAAATTTATTTTTCACTTTAAATATATAAGCACTATGATTGACGAATTGCTACGGCGTCAGCTTCATGTTGTAAATTTATGCCATCGTCTTGGTTTAGGTGTTTTACATTAGCATGCTCTGTTTGTCCAATATTATTTTGGTCGGTGATACAGATGCTGTTGTCAGATTGAAAATCTATACTATCACATGGAGAAGTTGATGCGCTGTTTTCAGTGTCAAAAGTTGGATCTTGATCTTGAGATTTTGTTTCTTTGTCAATATTATTTTTGTTTTCGGTTTCCGTGTTTATGGCAGTATCTTCAAGGACCACGCTATTGTCATCGTCATCAATGGAATATACTTGAATGTCGGTAACGTTATCATTTACTTCTTTGCCTGAACTTTCATCAAGTTTCTCATCATTCTCTACTCTCTCTTCGTTTTTCTTTTTTATGTCATCTTCTTTATCTACTTCAACTTCTTGGCCCACTGGTTCATTATTTATACCTGTTCTCGTTACTTGATCTGTGTTATAATTTATATAATCAGACTCTTGGGCTGTGAGTTCTTCTTCGTTGATGTTATCTGGTATCATTTCTTTAGCCGTGGTTTGTTCATTGTCTGCACCTATGTTTATCTCGTTTAGTATTTTATTTGTCTTTGATTTCAGGAATCTTGTTTCACCTTGGTTGGATTCTTGCTTGAGATCATTTTCCATCAGTTTTTGTTGCTCAGCAACGTTTCCAAACACTATGTTTTCTGTTTTTGTATCTTTTGGTACTATTTCATCGACTACAGCTTCTTTCCTTTCTGCAGCTTCATATTTATCATCATCCTGATGATCGTAGTTTTCCATGACTTCACTCTTCGTCACATCCACTTCTTCGATGTCTTTCTGGTGAATATCATCCTGTTTTATTACATCTTTGTTGATTTCTAATCGATTGATACCGCCTTGTTCAATAAATGCATTCTCTGTAACACCTTTATCAGTAGATTCCTCTTGCTCGCGATTTTGGTTGTTATATTCTTCTTTCGCTAATCCCTGATTGGCAACACTTTGTTTAACATTAATTTGTCCAGTTTCTTTCTGTTCAGCCTGATCTTGAGCTATGCTTTTTTTGGTAGTCTCCTCTTCGTTGATAATACTTTGTGGATAACCTCTTTGATAATCAACTGTTTTGACGGCACCTTCTCGATTTTTTACACTTTGTACATTATCTTTACATGTTGTCTCGCTTTGGGTATCGCTTTGGGTATTTTCATCTGGAGCCTGGTCATTTTTTACCTCTATTTTTAAAGACGCCCTGTCGTTGGAATCACCATCTTCATTTGGTTTAGCATCGGTTTCTTGTTTCATCTCCTCCTGGTTTATATATTTTTCATCATCATTTGTTTTCTTTAGTATTGGATCCGATGAGTCTTGATTCGCCACATTATCAGTCACTTCAACAGTAAGTGGTTTTCCCTATTTCAATAGAACTGGTAAGTATTTTGATATTATATTTTCTAGTAAATTTATGGTATTACATTATGATTGTCACTATCCACTTTGTCCATTACTTGTATTTCTGTTCCCTCTTCTTCAACAGGCTTCTCTTTTTCTTCCTCTTCATCTTTCTGCTCATAAATTGACATTTCTTTTGCCTTTTCCAGTAATTTTTCGTATAAAGCTGCTCCCTATTTTATTTATTAGTATTAGTATTATATGTATATGATAAAATGACACTTACACTTTTAAGTTCTTCCTCTTCAGAATACTTTGAATTTGTATGCGTAGGAAGTATTTGAGAGCGAATGTTAGCTATAAATCAAAAACAGCATCAGAAAATGAGATGATGACAGAAGAAGTATTTACATACCAAATTTCGAATCATTCATAGGTGATAACTTTATCATATTATCATCTGGAAAGTGGTCAAACAAGTAGGATTCAGTAATTGTCAGATCTGCACACTGCCTGGCCAGTTTTATGAACGTATTTCTATCCGTTCTATAACTAATAATAGTAGTAAAATGTAATTCAGTCTTCCATTCATAATATATGCAATATATTTAGTAGCTTACAGTTTATAAGCATCCTTATTAAGACAAATCTTATCGACCAATCTGTCCAAAATCGCTCTTTTAAATATATTCTTAATGTAATGCAATACATGGATAATGTAGCTTTCATCAGGGCACCATGCAAGAAACTGCTGACAAATAGTCAAGTTTCCACCAACATCGATCAATGGATGAAACATATCACTCATAAAGGTAACACTAGGCGGATACTCTGGATAGTTCTCAGAAATCACAATACGAAACTTGAAAACTCCAGAGCTGTAATAACCTTTATGCACAAACAAGACTCCGTACCAAACTGTATTTAATAGTTTTTTAAGTATTTTGTGTGTATGTATACAAATATATGTTTACCATTGAAATTCTCAGAAGATGGCATGATATAAAGACCAAGGGGGCAATGATTTGAGTTTCTTAAATTAATGCTACGTGACAAATTAATAAATAGAGCGCGATAATGTTTCCAAACACCTACAATTCTGTCATAAGTTCATATCTTTTAAAATGCTCAGATACCTCACGTGGTGCATGTTTAGTATCGTCCCAGTCGTCATCAGACGAATACCTCTTTAGTCGATGATGTTGCTGCGTCTCATTACTAGTATAATTCAATTTACTCGTCATTCTTGAAAACACATTACTGACATTTGGTGATCGCGTTGTTGAGGAGCTCCCAAGCTTTCTTGCACCTGTCGAAGGTGACATATATGGTCCCTATTTCTTTATTAGTAACAGAGAGGATAGGGCAGCATTTTAGCCTTACTTTGCTCATTGGTAGTATTTGTTATTATATTATTTTTAATATATATTAAAAAAAAGGAGAAAAAAGCGATAGTAATTGAATTTAGGAGAAGAAAAACAACCTTTTCTCTTTAAAAAAATAAAAGAAAAAATTCAGGGGTTGAGTGTTTCAAATGGTGCATGATTTTGCGTCAGGAACAACCGTTTTCAAAAGTGAGACATTTTCTATATTTGGCAATTTATCTGAAAAACCAGTATCATGTATTTCTATCACTATTTGTATCATAATATTGATGACAGCAATTGACAAAGTGGGCGGATTACATACATATACTCTAGGAATAAAGTAATTGTTGAATTAGACACTGTAAATTTGTTAGATATATAGCTATGGACGCTATATATCGACTTCCTCAGTGTAAAATGAGAATCACCATGGAAAAAATCACTTCACCGTCCTCGAAATGTCTAGTGAGTATACCCTTGAAATGGACTCAAAAGTTATTGCAAAGTTAAAAAAGGTTATTAGTCAGTAGTTGCCTTGAAAAAAAACTCTCTGCTTAAAACTCGGATATTTTCCAAAAATGTTACTGCGTTCTCTTTCGAAGAGAATAAAACCATCTGTTGTAAAATATCCTTATTGTATTTCAAATCAAAATACCATAATTCAAATGAGTAGCCTATTATATTTTTTCTTGATCTTAGCAGCTTGTAGAACAGTTGAATACAAAGCAGAAAAAGAAGCTTTTTTGTGTCCAAAAAGAGTTTTTAACAGAAAATAGAATGTAACAATTAGTTTTTAGACCTTGTTACACTCTTGACAAATTAGAGAAGAAGAAAGAAGAGAATCTATTCAGTTCAAATTTACTTTTTTTTTGGTTTTTATATTCATGACCATAAATCATGAATCAAAATTAACTACTGGTTCATTGATTTAGAATAATAGCAAGAAAACCGTCATTCATTTACTGTATGTTGAATTTTATAAACAGCATGTTTTTTATATACTTTTATATAATTTACAGTACGTGCGAGCCATCATATATCATTACCATTATTTTAACCGGAGAGATTAAAAGCTACCATTACTGAAATGGTAATCATGTAATAAAGAAAAAACAAAATGGTAGCACAAATAAGAAGTATATATTTACCGTACCAGCATAATATCTATGCATCTACAATTATAAGCTAATTCTAGTAATGATAATAACACTAATATTAACAATGATCATCAATTAGTATACTACTGAATTGTTTATGTTTTTCAACGTAAAGATCAAATTGCCAATAGTGGCGTATTTACCTAATATGGAAAGTAGTTATTTTTAAACTTAATTTTATCACAAAAGGCGAGCTAAAATTTTTCACTCCAAACTATATACTCATTAGAATTGTTTTTGCATGGTTCATGGACAAACGTTGATGAGTCACTTGACATTTCAACCATCTAAGTAAAAAAACATTGCCTTTATGAAGAACAAGATATACTCACAAGGGAGTAACTTTTATTTTACATTAATAATTGACTTCTAAACCCCGCATTTTGAACAACTTGGTTTTGTATACTCGTGCTGTTATTCCCGTTTCCCAACCACCTTTTTTCTTTTTTTGTGAGAACTGTAATTGAATAATAATAAAGGGGAGGGGATTGTGTTTTTATTTTTTTATACATCTTTTTCTTTTCTTTATTATTTATTTTTTGTCTCTTTTCGAGTTTTTGTATATAAACCATTCTTATAAATAAATAACAATGTAAGATATTATACAATGTCACTTTATAACCGATATTAACTTCATTGCATCTATATATAGCCCTTTCCTTTCCTTTTTCTTTACTCCATAAACACACTCATTTTACTCATTTCATTCCTTTTTACACTCATTCCTCATTCTCCTTCATGGCAAGTATAAATATATATATTTATTATTATATTAAATTTGAGAAGCGTCTAATTTATCCATATATATCATTTAGTGCTGTGGTGGTAATAGTAACAAAAACGGTCCAAAATGGAAACGTGAAGTGGTTCAAGATCACAAGTTCGATTATGTCGATATGAATGAATTTTATGACAATTCATGTGGAACAAGACTCAGTTACATATTCATGTATGTTGTTATTTTGAAAGGTTTCCTTGTCTATGTTGCAGATATTTGGTCAGCAGGTAAAATAGAGCAAAACCAAGATAATAAGATACAAACTAATCCTTGTAAAAAAAGTGTCATTGCTTGTTGTTGGCCAGACAAATGAAAACA
Organism: Backusella morwellensis; assembly: GCA_024139395.1. Lineage (NCBI taxonomy): Eukaryota > Fungi > Mucoromycota > Mucoromycetes > Mucorales > Backusellaceae > Backusella > Backusella morwellensis. The sequence continues at coordinate 56,379 of VCJI01002005.1, forward strand.
TGGATGCAGCCATTCCTCCTGACGTATCGAAATGGATTTTCTTGGGCGCAATTATGATTTCCTTCATCTTACTATTTTGGGATATTCGTAAATCAAGAGGAATAATCAAATCAAGAGACATATCATATGCTTTTTTTTCAATTATTGCGAATCGCTATTTTTCTGTAAAAGACTATAAATATTTTTGTCTCTTTCAAAAGATTAACAGATCGAGAAAATCAATTGACGGTGTTGCCTTCTTTGTGTTTTTTACTTTGAAAGGTAAGACCTGATACCTGCAATAACATTTTATACCCTCTTTTTCTTACTATTATCACTATTGTTAGGCTGGAAACGTTTACTCTTGGCAGAAGCACCTAGACAAATTATTAACATCGTTACACTGCAGGCGCTTGTCCCTAAATGGATTCAGATCAAAAATGGTGTGTACTTTACAAATGAAGCTCTAGGAAAGGACATTGTTCAGCAAATCATGACGGGAACCATGGCTTTCTCAGTGCTTGTCTTTGCCATTTCTTTTATTCTTGTGTGTATAGCTGCCATCATATATATACCTTTGCTATGTCATATTCAGGGTAATCTTAAAGAGTATTGCTGCCACAAAGTAGATAAAAGGTAAAAACCTAATGTAATATTTATATACCAGTGTGTATTAACACTTAATAATTGTATTAAAAATAGAATTGCAGAGCTATTACGTAAACAGGCTAATAAGCGTATTGCAAAAAGCAATAAAAACGGAAAAAATCAGCATCAAAATCATAACAACAACCATTACTACAATAATAAGTCAAAGAAAGATGCAGTCGAAATGCAATCTTTGCCTCAACCTACTCTCCCAAATGTTGACATGAATAATCACTTGACCACCAATTATACTAGAAATCCTGCTACGGCGGTTCACCACCAAAGACAATATAGTAATACGTATAACGGCTATCATCAGCGACAATGTTCTGACAATAATAGTTCAATAATGGGTGGTGCATTTAGAAGAAATAGTTTGAACTCTGTAAATAGCGATCAGGTTGGCCTTACTTCATATGCCCAGGAACAACCCTACTCAAATGTTACATATCATCACTACAATAGCCCCCAATTATCCCAAGTTTCACTCAATAACCAATTACCTTATCAACAACAGAATTATTATTATCACCAACAACAACAACCCTACAATTATAATTACTGATGACTTCCTTCCTTCTGTCTATATTACTACTATTATTAAATCATAATTATTACTATTAGCCTTTTTTTTTCCAGTTTTTTAGTTTTTTATAAAAGAAATAAACTTGAATATACCATAAAGAGTCAGGTTTGGAAAAAGATTAAAATCTTGAAAAAAAAGAAGGTTAATGAAATAATAATGTACTGTTTCGATCACAACTTTTGAATAATTGTTTTTGGTAACCAATGTACTTAGTTGTAATGTTTTACTTTTGTTTTTGTTTTTGTTTTTGTTTTTCGTCGATATTGACAATCACAGGCTACGATAATTTAATTTCCATGTGTTATGTTCTGAAAAAATGGTTTGTTCTCGATAACTATTCAAAGTAATAAAGGTGATATAAAATTGAGTGTTGAATTGATGCTGGTACTCCGTATTTTAAGTGAACAGAAATCGCTTACGAATCAGATGATTTGTCGATGATCACTCACTAACTCAATACAAATAATAAATAAAAGAAGCATAGTTTAATAACAATGATTAGTAAACCTGAACATAAAACAGATAATCAGTTTCATATTCAGTCGTATATCTTTAATAGAAACCAATTGTTCCACCATACATTTCATTAAGTGTGTACTTTGTGTCAGATATGTAATAATTCATGCGGATATTTTCTAGAAATATTCTAATTTAGGTTCCAATTTGGCCATTTCCAGTGGTTAATGGTGTATTTTAATATATGAATAATAGCGCAGACAATTTGAGGGGATGATTTACCACATCTCAAGTCCATTCTTTTACTTTTAGAACTGATATTAACTTTTTGGAATGTGTCATATAGTTTATAAACTGACAATATCTAATAGCTCTTAAACCGCCCCAGTCATTGACTATTTTTTTTTTTTTCAATAGAATGGAAATCATCCTTTTTCACAACTCTCAGAATACAAATTACATTATTTCACTCATATTTACACAACTTGATATTATTTCAAAAGAAAACCTAAAAAAATACTATTATGTTGCTTAAGCTTTTCTACTGAATTTGACCGAAAATGTCAATTTTGATTGGTTTGTAAATTGATTAACTGGACATACACCATTCAACTGGTATTCCGGAAAATCATCCACATGCCGAAATGGCGCATAAAAAGCGAAAGCGATTTAAGTATCTGATAAATAGCTCTTTTCCTTTTTCCATTTAAAAATAAGGTTTTTTATTGTGTATGTGCTCATTGTACACGCCATTGATTCTGCGCATTTTTTTAGTGGTTACAAATATAGAACTTTTGTTTGCCAAAACGTTGATACTTCCGAACTCTTTTCCTTTAAATAGAATAAGAAATTATTCAAAACGCTATATAATTTACCATGTCTACATAATAATACATAAAAAAACATTTATCATGTCTCTGTTTTGGATAAGTTTAACAAGGATTCTTGAAACAATAAAAATACATACAATGGAGAACTTAATTTATAAAAAAATTGGGGGAGGAGATCAACATAACAGTTTCTTTTTTTCGCGTGGTATCAGAACACTACCATTTTCGTTCGATATTCTTTTAAAAATAGAATATTTTCATATATGTAAACAAAAGATTTCTTTTTTTTTTCGGCTCAGAGAATATTGTTATTTTCAGTAATATTAATTTTAGTACTGATAACAGTACTGATGAATAAATAAAATATAGTAATAGAAACGAATACTTTACATATGCGTACGAAAAATCATAGCATAAGGGGTAGATTAAATAATAAAAGATCCTCTGGTATTTTGAAGGGTCTTTTCTCTGGATCTTAAAATAAAAAAGCTTAAAATAAAAAAGGAACGCAAAACGCCTCATTTGCATCCATTTTAAGTTAAAAAGAGGGCTTTTGCTTTTCTATTTTCAATTCCTTTTTTGAACATTTTGAGTTTACAATAAGAAAAACCAAGATCAAAAGCCATATATACTTAAGCTTGTTTGTCATAAAAATTACTCAAGAAAACAACACAAGTTTACTTTTTGAAAGAGGCTGAGTATCTTTTATTCTATTCAGCCATTTCTAAAAACTGATCTTCAATTTTATGTCACGTTTGTGGTGAAGTATTTACTTCTTTTCTAAAATCTCTTAAATATTGTAAGGATCTTTTAACGGAGTAGTTAAGACATCAAGAGAGAGTAAAAATATTTTTTAGCTTATGTAGCTTCTTTTATAGCTTCAAATCATTAACATCATCATTTTATTACAATAACCACTTCTAAAACCATGACCTTGAAATCCGAAGACGCGTTGTCATTTATTTATATAGAAAAATTACCATAAAGAACAGTTAGACCTTTTTGTTGGTATTTTTTATGCACTAAACCAAGCGTGTAATCCATTCCCTTTTGTTTTCTATTTTTCTACTGAAAATAACTTTTTGCAGGACAACAGAATAAGCGCTTTGCCATGGTTACACAACACAACGAAATGAGTGTACATGTTGAAATACAATGGGGATGTTCGGTAACAAGGTACTAGAACTTGTAAGTTGTTTTTTTAGGAATATGGCATTTTTTTATTTTCCTTCTGATATTGCTTCTATGTGTTTTTCGTTCACAAGTTTTATGAATCATAAAAATAACGATACTATGAATAGGCTATACTATTTATAACGATAGGAGCATGATCAGTTTGTATCTAACATTTAGCTAACCCAAGAAAAAGGTTTTACATGAAAGAATAAATGACGATTTTCAATCAAGATTGATTTCAGTGTACTGTAGCACAAAAGAACTGCGGATGCGAATGGAACTGACTACTATTGGTTATATATTAAAAGTATACAAATCTTGGGTTTTTTTGTGTAAAGGCAACGATGTACCTTTTTTTCTATTGTTCTAGATATATCTATAAATATATGAACTTGTGTTCAAAATGTAATAATATATCAAATCTAATAAAAATTGTATTTTTTTATACTAGTAAGCCTATATAATTAAATGAAAAATATATATTTATTAAGAAGATCCTAATTATGAAGTGAATGACAACAGCAACAAAAACAAAACAATATCCTTTTTTTTTGTTTGGGGGGAGAGAGAAAACAGTAGTTCTTGTGTTACTGATTTTTTCAATGAAAACGAATTGGATTTGAAATTGAAACATTTTGCTTTTACACTTTTATCAGTGTAATAATTATTCGAATATTGAAAGACAGAAAAGATCCAATTGTTTAATAAACAAAACTCGTTTTAAACCTTTAGAATAAACACTGTTCATATTATATATATATATATATATATTTGGTGTATGGATAAAGCATTAATATAAAATAATAATCTTTGAGATTTAGACAACAAAGTTGTCATTAAGCCATGCTGATAATGCATATTCTCTTTTTTTAATCTTAAAATGCAGGTCATGGTGCCATTGCTTAAATAGGTATGACCGTTTTAAAGGAACCTCGATTAGGGAAACGGAGGTGGCTAAAGAGGAGTTTTTACCCGTTTATCAACGAACTGTGTAATGTTTTTTTTTTTTTGCCATTTCAGAATCGGCTCACGTACACGCTTTGATTTACCGTGATTCTTGAGCCTTCAATTGGAAACCTCTAAAACTGGAATTTTGTGTGTTAACAAATGATGCTATTTGTTTGATTACTGTGTTTATATTTATGTTTGAAAGAAAAATATAGAATGTAAAGAGATAGGCTTTTCGTCGAGAAGGAAAAAAAGTCTAAACCTCGACTTCCATCTTGAAAAACACAAACGTACGGCTAAAAAAATACTAAATAATAAAACAGCTTTAGCTTAATATATAAATACTTATACTATTCCAGAACACAAAAAAACGAAAAAAACACGTAAAGTACAAGCTTGAAACAACAGCTTCTATCTAGGACTATTTTTTGTAAAGAAAAAAAATCTCAGCGTTTGAAAGGTATCCATAATGAAATAAACCCGGTATATTCCTTAAGGCTGTTTTATTTGAGCCGGCGAATGAAAACGGATTTACCTGAAAATAACAATCAATCCATATGGAAAGGGGAAGAGGTTAGGAAAAACGAATACACTTTTTCGTCACATGCATAAGAAGTACCTTGGTTTGTACAACTTTTCGGAAACAAACGCGAGGTGTTACACGACCTAACTGTACGATGTTTTCTGATTCAATATAAAAACCCATAAAAAATTTCAAAAAAAAAAGAAAACAATATATCATTTTAAATAAAAAAAACATCAAAAACACACTTCATTCTGATATACATATAAATATCTCTCTATACATATTCATATTCATATAACCACTTTTTATTATTATACATTCATATATACATATAATGAACTCACTTTTCAAGCAAGAACAGTTCTTCCCTATGAGTATGTTTTCATCTCCACCTCACGTTGATGAATACCACCATGATTATAGTGCATCATTACCCCAGTTTGATCCATCACTGCTGGACTTTTCATCTATGGATGAAAAGATGGTTACCGGTCTGTATCCTAGCCCATCCGAATCTCCAGTCTCCAGCGACACACTTGTTATTACTCCTACAGACAGTGCCATCAGTAATTTTTATATTGAAAACAGCAGCAATGATATTCTGATGACTATGGTACCTCCACTTGGACAATATCATCAAGGACTGGAAGCCATCAGTGATCAGTTTGAACAAGACCAAATTGACGAGGACAAAGACATGTCTGAGATTAAATTCGTTGATGATTTCATTGCAAAACATGAAGCTGCCCTTTCCTTTTCAGAAGAAAAACAAAAACAACAACCAGAACCAGAACCAGAACCTAAAAAGAGCAAGAAACAACAGGCATTTAAGGAAATCACTTGGTCCCATTGGTCTATTCCTCAATCACCTTCATCAACTCCCTCATCACCCAAATCCACCACCGATAAAAAAGATCAACAGCAGCATAAAAAGAAGACATACACATCACGTAAAAATCAAAACACCAACAGTGGCGGCAAAAAAACACTAAAGAAAAATAACCTAAAAGCTCCTAAACCAGCAATCCCCAAAGCGACTAACGGTGTTGAAGGTGCATTGTATGTATGTCAACACCATGGTTGTGGAAGATCATTTACTAGACCTTATAACCTTACAAGTCATATGCGCACGCATACCACAGATCGCCCTTATGCTTGCTCTCACTGCGGTAGAAAATTTGCTAGACAACATGATCGCAATAGACACGAGAAGTTGCACTGGGGTATCCGCCCTTATGCATGCCATTTTTGCCATAAATCATTTGCTCGTATGGATGCTTTAAATAGACATTTGCGTATGGAAAATGGATGCGCTGGATCAAACGCTTAAAAAACATTTCCTTTTCTTCTATCTATCATTATATAACATTGTCTATATATTATTATTGCTATTATTATTTTGTATTTTATAACTCCTTTATCTTTTAAATCTCTCCGGGATTTTTTTTTTCATCATCGTTTTGTATATAGTGTTCAGATAAAAAAATAAAAATAAAAACAACTCAAAATGTAATAAAAAGTAACCACTTGCCTTTTGTTTATTATTTTCAAAACATATCTGCATGGTACAAAAGCCTATATTTAGTCAACATTAATTTTTGTTATTGTTTACACTTTCATTGTATAACCTTTCCGTTTTCAGAAAAGAAATTACACTAGCCTTTCCATCAAAAAATCAATGATGTAAATGCATATATAGCTTCTTTGTATTGTATATTAAGATATTACATCTATCAAAAGGTTTATCACAAGTAATTTTTATTGATGTTTTAACATATTTTTTTGTGAATTTTATGGAAAGAGGTACTTGTTTCTTTTTTGTTTCTTTTTTGTTCGTTTTTGGGCTTTGTTTATGTCGCCTTTTTTTGGATTTGTGGGTGTGGTGGCTGTAAACTTTTATTCCCTTTCTTGATCGTATTTTTTATATTAATAGATTTTACTTTTCCACACAAATAAAACTCAAACAAGAACAACAATAACATTTGAACAAGCTGTCATTAAGAATCATTCGCACATAGATAGTTTTTTTCTCTTTTAAAGTTCGAAGAGGAGGTCTACTATTCTCTCCGGTTTATACAGCAATAAATATATGCCTTGAAGCAAAGCTTTCTTTTTATTTTTGGATTACTATATTGGCCACAAGCTATCTCTTTCTTTCTTGAAGTAAAAAAAAAAGAAAAAAAAACCTCAAACAAAGCGATGCCCCTGTACCTCTTTTTTTTTCTGTGCAACTTTACCAGGATAATCTGTGTTATAAAACGCAGCTAAATATTTTGTAAACAAATAAACAATTTATCGAGAAAACCTAATGCTATCTTTCAAAAAAGACACTAAAAACCTCATACGTTTTTTATTTAATTTTTTTACTGCGAAAATAGTTTTATCGCTACTATTAAACTTAAAACCCAACTTAATCCAGTCTCGACTATATATTCTGTTAAAATCTCATAGTAGAGCTTATTCATGTTTTCTTGTGAAAAAAAAAGAATACTCTCTGTCATACTAAAACCAATCTGGAATTCATCAATGACATTTACCATCAAAGGTTAGCATGTCAAATGCGAAAAATCAGTGTTTTGGCGTTCTACAATTTGTCCAAACTCATAACTTTTAAAACGATTTCTGTTTAAAAAATATTCATTTTTGAAATAAAGAAATACTAATAAAAAAAACGTGCTAAATGGCTGTCGAAGGCCGTGAAATGAACGGAATCAATTACTATCAAGGACTACATTATTATATATCTCCTAGAAGGTATTATCGAACAGTTTATACCTTATTTTTTTAACAAAGCAAGAAAATAAACCTTGTATCTTGTAAGATTGATAAAACAGTTCAGAAAAATTTGATTATTTTAATGGTTGAGATTTGGAAAGAATCGTTTTGAATCGTGATATTCTGACAAAAGTTACGATATAACTAAATAGTCCCGGTTTGAACTATATCGTCAAAAAACAAGTTTCATTTCAAAGATTTTCTTTATTTTCAATGACTAAATATTAATTGTTCGACTCAGCAGAAAAACTGAACCAAGAAAGCTGTTTTATGCACTTGTTTTGTGATACCCGCTAATGTGTTCTCTTTCTAACACAAATGTGTAAGAGCTGAGATAGAAAAGGTATCAACTTGGAAGCTTAAAAGCGGTTATTAGGATAAGAAAAGTATAGCATCAAGCATTATACCACCATTATATCCTTGTTAAAAGTGAAAAAATACATTATGAGCAAAAAGGAAAAGAAAAGAAGTATTTTGGATACACTTTCAGATTGATACATTTTTATTGCCCAAAATGAATCGAGAAAACGATATAATATTTATAGCAAACACATTTATTCCCTTTTTTCCTCTCTTTCTTTTTTCAATTTGGTAATCGTTTTAAAATAGAAAAATAAACTAAATCTTAGCATCAAATGCATATATATTTCGCGTTTAGTAGTATACTCAACCATGGAGCTCTCGCAGTTTTCATTTTATACTCTAGAGCAAGCGGGAATTTCTAATTTATTTTTGTTACAAAAACAAAAATTTTATAAGCCTCACCAATGTTGAAAAGGTGCTTAAAAAGGGATAAGGTATAAAAAGAAAAATAAAGTTTACTGCAGCTCTCTTTGGAGGATCCAAAAAAAAGACCGTGCCTTCCCTGCGCGTTTTCTCCGTTTGAACAGCGACATCAAACGTTTCCCAACAGAAAAATACGATAAGCCATCATGTTGATATATGTTTCAGGTTTATATTGGCATTATATCTTTTAATCACACTAGATACTATTAATGTTGTGAGCACTAAAAATCTTTAAAAGAATATAAAACTCACCATGGAAGTAAAATTTTAATGCATACATGTACCTGCTTTTACAGGATATACTTTTACTCTTACCATTTTTGTTTATTTATCCATATGTAGTCGTTTGAGATTTTCAATTCAGGGCTATGTTTTTTATTTGTTTTTATCCAGTGAGTTGACTATCAGATCTGGAACCTTTTGTATCTATATTTCCTTATTTATCTACAAATCGATTGGAAAAAACCAATATACATATAAAATGATGGGTAGCTACAACGCCTATCTTTTCTCAATGGTTTTAAAATTGAAAAGAAATAATTGGTTCATTCATTCAGTAATAAAACCGATTTTTTTTTCAAGTTCGATTATTGCTCCATTTCCAATATATACAATGTATTATAGAAAATGTGAGTTTAATATGACGTTATAGATCCTGATTTTTACTACTTTTTTTTCAAACAATTGATAAAAAGGGGAAGTAGCAAATTTAAACACATCATTTGTCCATGATGAACCTTTCCCAGACTATGGCGTTATCAACTTACCATGTTTGTATTCTTCTTCGTCCCCCTTTTTTCCTTTACTTTCTTTTCTTGCTCTTATCAAAATTACATTTCGAGACTGGATGTATTTCTGTGCCAGAGGTTTCGGAGTTATCATTTTAATCTTTTCTTTTCTTGGCCTTCAACAAATCTATTACAACTTAAGTGGATTAAACAGGCCATCAAGTATATAGCTAAAAGAATAAATACTATAGACTTATACGATTGTTGATCACTTTAGTGAAATAGATGGTGGTATCATTTGTATTTTTCCAATTGAAGCCAGAGATAACTGGATCAATTTATGTGTTTTACCAAACCACTTTAACATCCTTCATCGTTCAAGCCTTTCTCAACAGTTTGATTTTTTTTCTCATTTTCTTGAAAAAGATAGTAACATGTGGTTTAGAACTGGACTATGAGATAAAACAATAACAACAATAACAGGGATCTGCAATAAAATGCCTATTTAAGTTTTATTAAAGCAGACTGCATATTGCAGGTGTTACTTTAGAATTGTCAATTTGAAAGCCATATCATACACCTGATTTACACCATGTATCATAAGTAGTGGTATTTGATAAAAAAAACACCCGTAATAATAAACGGGCATTGATTTAACCTCGACTTCAAACAAACATGTTTTTGTGATATTAAAAGTTGAACTGTTTGACTTATAAAATCTGAGTTGTATTTTATAGTTAGTAGTTGATAGACTTGTTACATAATATTCGTAATAATAAAGGCACATGACAATTCATATGTTGCCTTTAATCTTTCCTTAAGTGTATAGCCCAATTTTTATGTTTTAATAAATAAAACATAGCGAAAAAAAGTAGTCTTTCTGATATGTAAAAGTAATGATATGGCTAATAACCAACACTTTACCGTACTACAGAAATATCTTATAAACTTGGAGCATAAAAATAAAATTTTTAATATAGGTATCTGAAAATGTCGCCATCACCTGAAAGTTGTTATATAAAATATTCCTGGGTCAAGTCACGAAAAACTATTCACGTTTATCAAAAGTTAGAGGTTGAAATAGAGCAATACTACATATAATTTGTTTTATATAGCCACATAGTGAAAGACTATGATGGGTTATCAGACCGCGATTGCAGAATGTTGTCAAAATTGCGACTCATTAGCGATCCGCATAAGGGCTTGCAAGCTAAGACATGTAATCACGTTGTGATCTTACAATAATTTGGTATAAAACATCACACTGTGTTAACATATATCCAATGTATAAATCATCACACTGTGTTAACATAAATATAATTCAGAAAATATCACACTGTGTCACTACTGACGGTGAGCATAAAACATCACAACGTGATTACATGTTTTAGCTTGCAAGCCCTAATGCAGATCGCTATAGACATACATTACTATAATGGATCATAGTTCTTTTCATATGTGTACTCCACACAGGTACTGACTACGCATATAATTAAATTCATATGTGTATTTCATACCAACATGTCAGAATAAACTTATAGTATGAATCAACGGTTCTGTAAAGGTGAAGTGGCCAAATGCAAGTATTCAAGGCAGTGTTCGAGGCATTCGCAAAAAAAAAGTGTTATATGTTCCCATAAAAAAGAATATTATCAGGATATAAACATTTATTTTCGTTTGATACAGAAAAAGGTTGTATTTTAAATAAAGAAAGTCTCACTGTTACTCTTGTCTTGTGACTTTTTGAAGTCTGTGTAAATAGGTAGTACAAATCTATTCTTTTAATGGAATGACCTATCATATAAAAAAAATTACCAAAATAACATTACGTTTAAAAAAAACCAACAGGTTAACCTATATGAAATAATCAAAAAAATATTATCAGATTAAAGGCAAAGTAGAGCTATGATCTCAATGTACCTATATTTCAATCCATATCAAAATTAGAACATTTCATTATAACGTGGGAACAGATAAGATGAAATGAAACCATAAAAAAGCATTGTACCACTATCTAAACGATCTTCTTTTTAATCAAGAAAAACCTTTCGGATTTTTGGTTTATAAAAGTCAGAAAGGAGTAAAAGTAATCTCCACTGGAATAGAACAGTTAAGAAAAAAAAACATTTCAATATAATTTGTTCCTAGCACAAGTGTGCATTATTTTATTTGAACTTTGAGAAATATATCTTAATATCAAAATAAAAGGACCGGGTGCTTAGGTTCTAATGGGCATATTCATTGAAACGAATATGTACTTTTGATTGTTACATCTTTTCCTGCTCTTATTACTGGAACGGAAAAAGGAAACGAAATAATTTTCTATTTTGACATTTAATGAACTGATTTTTAAAGAATGAAAAAACGAAAACAGCATATTTTTACGGATATTTATATAATTTTGACAAGATGGAGAATATTTGGTATAAATCTTTGTTCATGCTATTTTACACATTATAACGTTTAACTCTCTGAAAAGGATCTCTTGGTATAAGCGCATTTGACTGATTAGTATCTTCTTGATAGACTTTTAAGGTTAAATGTCCGGTTTTTTCCCGTTATGAAATTTTTTAGTTCACAAAAAGGCACTCATTTTGGTTGGTTGATCGATTTTTTTTTGTGATGTGTCCAGGAACAACAGAGTAATAAATTTAAGGTTTGATCTTGATAAATAATATCTCCATAGTTATTCTTTTTTTTTTCTTAGCCTTGAATTAAATGCGGTACAAATACTATCTGGAGCTGGATTTACCAGAGTATATTAGGTTAGTCAAAAGTAAGGACATTTTTTGTAATGAAAATTGGCAATGCGCTTTAGGAATAATATTAAATTGTGCATTTCTATGTTATCATTGTTATGTTAATAAATGGAAACTTAATGCTATTACTTAGTGTGCCTTTTAGTTATATGTGCGTGTATGTAGGCAGTTATAGAAACAACGCCAACGTTGTTTTATGTAATTAATCACTGATAATATGTGAATTATTAAAGACATGCATATCATTATCATGATGTAGTGATTGAGGCTATGCATAATAATAGTAGTATATATATATATATATATATATCAGCATCATCATCATCATCATCACTCAACTACATTTCATAAAATATATTCACATAATTTAAACATAAAAGTGAGGTAGAGGAATAAGTTAGAATGACACACTGTCAGTTTAAATCAACACCTTCATTATTTCAAAAATATAAAAAGAGACAGAAAGAAATAAAAGGATGATCTCTTCATTTATGGCCTATGCGTATGGATAAACAAGAATGACGGAATTATTCCATATAATTAAAATGGGAAAAGGAGCGATTTGATAAAATAAACATTACTGCTGTTTATGATATGTGAAAAAGTATGAAAAGCGAATTTAAAGTTTTATGCTTATTAATAAATTTGATAAGTTATCTCATACATTAATTCACTTCCAAAGGTCATATTCATTCAATAGAGGACTATAAAAATACAAGGCTATTTGTATTGTTATACAAAGATATGAAAATGTAACAGTCATATTACGTTGCATTTTAAAGATACTTTATTTTATAAATGATAAAGTGCTGAACTCGATTTAGTGGGATAAGAAAAAGTAGTAAACCTTATTCCTGTTGTCTATTTGAATTATATGAACATTCGGTTCACATATTTTATATCGATTGCTTATCCACCTATAACATTTCATAATTATAGCGTGAGTATGCTTTTATTGGATTATTGGACGAAGAGAGATCCAGTGAGTGAGAGGGAAAGAGAGAGAAAAAAGAGACGGAGTCTTATTTTCGGTATCTCAAGTTTTTGCATTTCTTTTTTAAAGGTCAATCTTTTCAAAAGTGGGGGAACACAACATCGCATTAATGGACAACAGGGGGACAATTAGTGAAGGGAGAAGGTCAAAGAACAAGTGAGCTAACAAAATGCTATTTTCTACTTGAGAGTTTGCATATATGTGCCTGATAAGTTATAGCATGCCCAATCAAAACATGCATTTTTTCCAATGACAAGTAACATAAATGCAAAAGAAAAAAGTATGTAAATTAGCAAAAAGCCTGTAGTCAATTACAACATGGAACTTCTTCCGGTCGGACTGTCAAACTACACAGTGATGGCACCTTGTAAAAACTCCGAGCGGAACAGCTAATAGACTCAACCTGGTACAAAAGACCAGTTTTGAAGTTGTACAGGACACTACCGGTGCATGAGAAAAAAAAAGAAACTAGAGAGAAGAGGGTGAGAGAGCAATAAGCTCTACAAAAACTATCTTTTGATTCCATTTGCCCATTGGTCCAAATAACATAGCGCTTTGTGAAGAAAAAAAAAAAGTAACTAGTACATCAAACCTTACCGATCTCCTTTAAATAAAACACAACCATTATTTTGTGTCTCTTTTTTTCTTTATTCCTTCTTTATCCCTTTTTTATTCCTCTGCCTTTACTTTTTTTTTATTAAAAAAAAAACCACTCGAAAATAAACCTTATTTTCCTGACCCAAACACATTCATTCTCTTCCCTTACCAGTCCTTATCAACTCATTCTAACCCTCTAGTTCACTCTTATCGAAATAAAAAATGAACAAACTTCACTGGTCTCCCGAATATCTCAACGAATATCCTGTTCCTCATTACGTTCCCTCCACCAAGCTTGATGTTGAGCAGCCTAATGCAATGTACACTGGTAAATAAAAATATCACAATGATATGAAATCAAGAATAAAAAGAAAATTAACTTCATTATCAACAGTATCACCCTTCTACACGCCTACTGTAGCTAGTTCACCTTCTGATTCACCTTTATCTTCAAGCAGTGGTGTTATTTATGGTAGCGATACTTTTGTAACCAGCGCTTACCCCTTACAGCAGCATCCTGGAAGTCCAGATTCATTGATGTCAGGTATGTCTGCCGCTGCCTCTGCCGCTCCTCTTTATCAAATCTCTCCACCTATGGTGCAATCCTCCTCCACCTCTACCATCACCTCAACAGCTTCTTCTTCTGCCGCTTATCTCAACGAAACAATTGCAAAAGCATCGGCATTACCCGAATCTTTCTACCCCGAGTTCCTTCAATATTCCAAGGAATCTTTTGAACAGAATCATCAACGTAGAAACAACGCTAGCACCAATTCAAAGAAGCGCACTAGACAGCAAGACGATGATGATGATGAAAAGCCTCAGCTTTCCTCCTCTTCTTCCACTTCATCTGAAGATGAAGCTGATGAACGCCCAGCACGCAAGCAGGCCAAGGTTGAGTAAGTATTTTTTTTTTTTTTTTTA
>VCJI01002007.1:6833-22702 GCA_024139395.1 Backusella morwellensis
GGGAGCAAGAGTTTCATGGAGGAAATAAAGGTGAGGGGAAGACGGAGATGAACTAGGTGCAGATGGCATATATTTACTTATTCTCTCTATTTGATAGTAGATGGAAGAGATATTGAGATAAAAAAAAACACACTTGAGTATGTGCCAAAAAAAATGAAAAAATGAGAGAGAAGGATTTGAGAAATGTGAAAAACATAACAAAAAAAAAGCAACCATTTTTGTGATTATAAAATCAAGATACGCCTTTCGACACAGTTCTCCTACTCTCTGCATATCGCCATATTGTAGGGCTATGTTATATCTGAATATACCAAGTATTTACCTATTTACAATACCTTGGTACTTGCATGATCATTATTTCTCTTTTATTATTACGACCAAAATGATCAGAATGGCAGCAAGCGTTTTTCCCTATTCATATTCGCTGCACAGCACTTTTTTCAGTAACTCTACATATTTGAGCATCTTTGCCATGGAAAGCCACCTTTACTTGTTTTAGAACATACATATCAGAACCAGTTTTTTATATAAGTTCCCATCAACAAGTTTCTCATGCTGTTGCTAAAGCGATATATACAATATGTTGTTTCTGATGTTTCCATGTTTGGCAACAGTTATCTTTTATATATGTTAGTCTTCTTCAATGATCTCATTTGCAGATCCTTTCTCTTATATTACAAACAAATAAACTTAAATTATTAAAATAACATGTCATAAACATGACAAATGTCATTTCATGATTCATCTCCCCTTTTTTAGTCTTAATATTAAGACTGGATTGATTCTGTATAAAATAGAACCAGCATAAACCAAAGAGTGGGCCCTTTTGGTCTATTCAAGTGACTACTTTTTAGCGGAATCCTGATCCTGTTTACTTTCTAGTCTCACTATTTTAACATTATCGAGCAATGTTTTTACATGAATGACGGGTCTAGAGGTTCTTTGATCGACGCAACCATCTCTAAAGTAATATAAAGTGATATTACAAGTAAAAACTATTTCAAATACAATATGTTATTTCGAGTAAAGGTTGCTTGTTATTTTTCCCTCTCTGCAGAAAAGGTGTTTTGGTTTGTTTTTACGGGCTTTTTTTCCTGTAAAAATGATTGGTTAACCCTAAATTTAGGTTTAATGCAAGATGAATGGTCTCGATTCCACCTTTTACTCCTAGTTACTTCAGTGGTGATTTACTTTAGCAATGAGATGTGGTTCATTATAGATTAAATTTGGCTGACCAAACCAAATATCAAACTTGTATTAACAATCCCAGTGATAATCCTAGATGGATGATAACGGAATTTTGAGAGTAACCAAAAGTTATCACCTGATTGGTGTGTGCCCAGTGCTTTGGTAGCATAGATGTTAAGATGCAGGGAAAAAGGTTCGACTAGAGACATATTGTTCGGAAGCAAAATTGGTAAATATTATTATAAAAGCAACATAATGATCCTGTCTTCTTATTATTGATAAAGGTGTATGATACACTATGGGGAGACTGCATTTAAAATAAGACACTTTGAATTGATATCGACTATCAATATCCTCTTTAAGAATCCAAATGAAGAGACAATACATATATATATAAATAGAACTGCTTATTTACGATGTATTTACTGGATTAAATATATACAATAAAAGGAAACTATTGATTACGTTGATTGATTTGTAAGATTTGGAATTTACCAGAAAAAACAATTTACATTTTATTTTATTTCTTGATATCACGCTGAAAAAGATAAGCGAGCCAATCATTGTCTTTTAAAAAAAGCAACAATGAACATGACATTTCTCTTCTTTCAGCCAATGCCCACATGGTTCATAATACAATACACATCATTACATAATCACTTTTATGATCTAAATACATGCACCAGCTTCAAGATGGGTTCTCTACAGATGGGACACTCATTCTTTTGCTCAATCAACTACAGAGAGACATTTAGTTGTAATTTTTATAAAGCCATACTCCATTCTTACCGTTTTGGCACAATCCATACAAGTGGCCATATGTCCACAATCTAAAAACACACAGTTCTGCTGAGCATCCAAGCAAATCTTACACAAAGAATCATCATTCCCGTTGGTTCTTCCTTCATCGATCTTGTGTTGATCTATTAATCTTTGGACGAGCCTAACGAGCTCTGCCTTTTCAATCACATGGGATTGCTCGACAAAGTTTGCTTTGAGAATGCCCTTTAATGTGCGTACAGAGAGGGACGAGGGATCGATTTTGGCGGTGACGAGATCATGTATGGAGAGTACATCAGCAGGTGGTGATGACTGACGAGGTTGAGCAGGTTGAGCGGGCTGTCGAGGTTGGGCTGGTTGACGAGGTTGAGCAGGTTGACGAGGTTGAGCAGGTTGAGCGGGTTGTCGAGGTTGGGCTGGTTGACGAGGCTGAGCGGGTTGAGCAGGCGGTGATGAAGAGTGATGATATGTATTATTGTTATTAATATTAGTAGTGTTGTTGTTGATGTTTGTGGAGTTGTATGAATAGTTAGTTTGTTGAGGTCTTTGTTTCTGCTGCTGTTGTTGTTGAGCAGGACTATGTGATTGTCTCTGCTGTCTTTGTCTTGATCTTGACTGTTGAGGTCTTTGCTGAGGTTCCTGACCCAAGCCGAAAATATCTTCAACAATATTGGAAAAGAATGACTTCTCCTCCTGATTCTGTGGCGCCGACTTTTGTCTGTGGCTTCGATAATAAACCTCATTTGCATTTGCAATTGGTCTTGTGTTGAAGATGATACGCACAAGATCTCCCTTCTCAATCACGGTTTTTGCGGGCAAATGATAGCAATTGATGTATTCCTTCAAGTCTTTGGTTGTTAACTGGTTCAATTCATTGGAATTCATGTTTTGCATCCGAATAAGTTTATCACAGTTATTGCAACATCTAACAGCACTTTATATTTCTTTTTTTAGCCCCTTATTTTGTTCATTATCCAAAATAAATAAACTTACTTGTCATAACCAAACTTTTTTAAAGAGACCCGGTGGTCTGAACAGTTTGAACAAACAACACTACCTTTTTTTGGTATTAGTAACAGTAAAAGGCTTTATTCTATTTTATTTGGGCTACTTTACCGCAGTTGCGACAATGGTACTTTTGCTTAAATAGATTGAATACTACTCCACACTCAACACAATGCTTGGTGCCATTAAACGACTTGAGTTTGGGAATCTCAAAGATGCCGCCTGGTCCGTAACCTTCTTTTCTAGCGTTTTGGCTCACTTTGAATAGTTTAAAGAAAAAAAGGGGGAGAAAGAAGATTTGGTATATTAAAAAGATAAAACAAGGAAAAGAATGGAAAAAAAGAAAGAAAAAAACGAATGGTTTCTTATTTTTATCTCTTTTTTTGGTCACTGGTGTTAATCATTTTTTAATCTCAGACGCAAGACTTTTTGAAAACTTTATTTACAAATCGTTTTTAATATAAACCATTAAATGGCTGGATGCAGTGGACCAATGACAATGCATGGAACGATATCTCCAGCTTTCATTTCCTTCTTTTCTTCAGTGAGTTGAGGCAATTGCAATAATCCATTGGCTTCAAGCATGCTTAATAGACGACTGCTTTGCTGCTTACCAGTGGATGTTGCGGTAAGACCGTCAGTGGGAGAGACAATGATTTGAACACGATGATATTCGGGCCTTGGGTCCAAAGAGATGGGGTGTGTGATCTTTTTAATGCATTTGTTATTAGTATTTAGTGTAGATCTCTTTTAAAACAAGTAATTCTATGCTTACCTTGACTGGTACAACAACATTCTCATATTTACTATAACCTGCCATCTTCTTTAATGCAGAAACAACAAACAAATGGAAAGTCACAATAGCAGATACTGGGTTTCCAGGTAAAGCAAAGATAAGCTTGGGCGTTCTCTTACCTTGAGGGATCGTGGCAAAAGTGGTTGGTTTACTACAAGAAAAAAAAATGAGCAAAAAATAGACTTGCATCAAGAATCTTATATTTACCCAGGCTTCATCATGACACGTCCAAAATGAATGGTGGCGTCCAGCTTTTGTTCAAGAATGGGCTTCATAAAATCAGATTCGCCCATGGACACACCACCTGTTGTAATCAAGACATCCACCTGTTCAAGGGCTTCGCTCAGACCCTCTTCCAACTTGTCCACGCTATCTTCAATGATGCCCAGATCAACAGGCTCAAAGCCAGCTAATTGGATGGCTGACAACAGAGTCAATCTGTTGGTATCCCGGACTTGACCAGGTTTCAACTTTTCGGCAGTCAAAGCATCTGCCACCTCGTTACCGGTAGAGACGACACCAACACGGGGCTTTCTAAAGACCTTGACATGGCGCACACCACCCGAGGCCAATGCACCCAAGTCGCCACCGACGGTCGAGATGCGTTGTCCTGCAAAACCAATGGTCTCTCCAACGGCACAATCGGAGCCAATCTCACGAATATTTTCACCTGGTGTGCATGTTACAAGGATCTCAATATCGATCTCCTCTCCGGATTCGGTGGAGCTGACCAGCTTTGTGTCTTCAATCATGATGACGGCATTGGCACCGTCAGGGATCATACCGCCTGTTGCAACACGAGCAATCTTTCCGCGGGTAAGCGTATTCTTACCTGCGCTGACGGTTGCAAGAGCGATGGATTCAATGGGATACGTACCAGGTCCATCTTCGGCTATGGTATTGTTTTTTATAAGTTTCTTTTATTTTTGATTTCTATAATCGAATTTACCATAAACAGCATATCCATCTACAATAGATGCGCGATAACCGGGAACAGGTTCAGTGGATTGGACATCTTCTGCCAATACATAAGAAGGCAAGAATTGGGAAAATGGCATAGTAACTGTGTTCAAACGTTGTGCGTGTTCACTGATAATCTCAAGTGCTTGTGTGACGGGTAGCAATGCATAGGGTGAGGAACGTGCACGGCCGGCAACTATTATTTTTTTGAGGTAAATATGCTAAGGAATGACAGCTATAATAGCTAAACTTACCAGGTGTGCCTAATGGAACAGTGCGTCCTGTTTGAGATGGATGACCTGCTACATCATGTCGATGTACACAGCTATGACCACCACCTCGATGATGATGTCCTTGGTGTTCTCCTCCAGAAGAGGATGATGTTGACTGGATGATTTCATGTGCTTTTGTTACATCCTTGTCAAGCAAGAGATCCAAGCCATGTGGAAGTACGTTTATAATAGCCTCTATATTCTCCTGACATGCCTTCAAACTTCCTGGCAACGTGACTATCAATGTGTTATCGCGAATGCCTGTGACTGGTCGAGATAAGGCAGCAAATGGAGTAATGTTGATAGAGCTCTGCAATAGAAGATGAGTGATACCAGGCGTTTCTCTTGTTAAAAGCGGTTTAACAGCCTATATCGAAGGCTTTTTTAAGCATTCCTTGTATAAAAAACGCGTTGGATATATCTTACCTCTGGTGTCTTATCTCTTTTGGCAAAACCTGTTCCACCAGTGATAATGATAAGATCAAGACCAAGGTCTGTCCATTGCTCAATGACCTTCTGAATGTCATGGAGCTCATCAGGGATAATATGCTGCTGCTCAACAGAATAATTGTTTTTACCAAGGTATTCCTTTAAAAAAGGACCACTCTTGTCAAAACTGGCGTCCTGTGACGCTCTATCACTCACTTTTTTTTCTCCGTTAGAGCGAGAGGGAACTTTCTATTATTTTTAATATTCCTCACCAGTGAGAATACCGGCCTTATAGCCTAGAAACAGTGGTTGTTGTTTTAACACACATAAAGATAATATTACTTTAGTTATACTTACTTGTCTGGTTTGTCATAACTATTATGTATTTTTGAGAAAAGGAGAAAAAAGAAAGTGAAGAAGCAAAAAAAATAAAAATAAAAAAAAAGTCAGACTGTTCTTATGCCTCTCGTTTTTATTTCTGAATCATTTCCATATTTGGTAGACCAGTTTGTTTGTTGCTTTTTTCATTTCATCCCACTGGAATTTTTACCAGAAATCACACTTCCAAGCTCAAGTGTTATTTTCTAATTAGTACGCTTGGAATGATTGTGACAATCAACAACTGGTTTTATGTTCTACTGTTAAAGAATAGGCTTTCTTGAAGTAAACAAAATTGTAGAATACCAAAATACTTCTTTGTATTATTTCTTCGCTAGTTGAACTGTCACAGTCTCTTCTCTCCATCAAGCACATTACCTTTCGCGGCAACTCTATCACCTTTTGTAGCGACTTGATTACCTCTTTAAATAGGTGAAAAATCATTTAAACTGCCTTTCCCAGCGACTACACCACCTTTCGCAGTGGCCCCACCACCTTTTGTGGTGATTTGGTTACCTCTCCTAATGAGTGAATAATCATTTTAAACACCTTTCCCAGTGATTACACAACCGAATACGGAACAAGTCTACAGTGTCAATTCAAGATTATGATGCTATAAAAATAACCTTTATGTTAAATCAGAGTGGGTCATCATTAAATTTAAACTTAGACACCAAGAACTGGGTTACCACGGAGTGTCACCGTCCAAGTCTTATAAGTAACATCAAGGTTAATTGAATGATAAAGAAAGAAAACTTTATTTCTGATTATGAGCTAGACTTTGCCGTTTAAAAAAATACTTTTTTTCATGCAAAAGTTTCAATACACTGAAATTGATGATTTTATCCTTGATGCATGTATATGATGAAAATCATAATGGTAACAATATAAATAAACATCTGTACCTCAGTAGCCGAATGAACTCTTAAATTTATAGCCATATAGCAAGATGGGTTGATACAATATTTTAAAAAGCTTAAAATTGAAGAGATGCCCTTATAGAAAGTGACTGCTCAGGAAAGCAAACAGTACCTCTTCGTAACCCGGATGAAGTGAAGCGCTCTATTCCGAAATACAATATCGCCATTGTCAATGTATATTTTAAATGTGGATGTCCATTTGAGCGTGCCATACCAAATAATAGTTTAGAAATACGTAGTGTCAAGTTTCTTGGCTCAATTCAACTACATTTTATGATTACTCTCATTTATGGGTATTGTGGATCTATTTATGGATGAAAAATATCTGTTTCATTTTTCAATGCGATGGGATTTGAATATCATTACTAACAATGACAAAAATTGAACATGCATTGATTTGTAATACCATAGTTGATATTCTTCTTATGATTCTTAGAACTAGACTTCAATGATAGATTATGCTTATTTAGTTGGCTCGTTATTTCTGGAATATTTAAATGAAAATAACATATACTTGTCGGATATGCTGCATTTTAAAAAATTACGTAAACACGAAAATGGCAGGGTTTGCGATGATGCTCTCTTTTTAGCATGATTGACTCACCTTTTCTATTTTTAATACTTGAATTAGTATAAAATAGGTATACGTATCACTATAAGCAGCAGTTTATATTTTGTAATAAAAACAATATCCATTGCTTCTTTTTCATGAAAAGCTAAGACGAAAAAAATGGTAACACATGCAACCATAATCTACTTACTTTACAAAGTATTAATATAGGCGATTTCATCGTTCGTTTGGTTGTTTTTAACTATGAATCAAACTGCTAAAATATCCTCTAGAGCGCTCATTTCATTATACGATGAGTACTTGAAATCGTTACGTCTTTTTTTTTTTCAAATATATCACTTGTCTCATTAGCAGCAAAAGGAATCATCTTACTGATTTTTAGGTTTTAATACAAATATAGCTTTATATATATATTCTAAAAAGTAAAAACAGACATAAAGATGCTGAGTAAAATGCCATCTTCTGGTTTTTGATTCAATACCGCTGACATTTAAACATGAAAAAGCATGCGGAAACACCACGCACGGTCCTCACGCTTTGTATAAAACAACGACCTAGTTAACATTGGTGCGATAAAATAATGAAATAATAGGCCACTTGTAACATCGTTCTTGACATTTTACAACCAGTTGAAAACGATAAAATAACAACGACTTGAATGAGCTCAATTCATATTGGATATCTTCTACTTAATGCAGATAAAAAAGAGAAAAATACAATGCGTTCTATTGGCCATAAAATGCTTGGCTATTCATGTTGTTATTTTTAAAAAACTTGTTTTGGATTATAAAACGAAAAGCATCATAACATCAAGTAACTCCATATGATAAACCAATGATCTTTTTCGTAAAAAAAAAGAAAAAAAAAAAAGATTATGTTTGTTTATTTTGATTGCCACTCTCATTTTTATCAGAATGCTTAAAAACGTTTAGCTGCTTTCATCTTATTTTGACGACAAGTGAATCAATGTTGATTTCTTTTTACCAATTTTAGGCACCTGGATTCGAATATACCATTTTCTCCTTTCCGACAAAGTAACATCATAACAAAATAAAAACCACGGAAATTATTTGTCTTTCCAAGGCAAATATATAAACTCATCGATACAGACTATAAAGTATTATAAAACTAGAAATACAAAATAGAATATAAGAGACAACCAAGTACTTTTGACTTTTTGCGACTTTAATATTATCACAAGGAAAACCTTGCGTGGTTTTTGTGTCTGGATACGAATTACACATTTTAGTTTAAGGTCCAGGTCTCAGAGGCGGAAATAGGGTTAGTCAAGAACATATATAAAAAGGACGACAGAAGTTTACTTTTACTTTTTCTGTAATACATCTATCTCATACTATTTCTTTCTTGATAATACAATTAAAAAAATGAAGCTCACATCTGCTCTTGTTGCCTTCGCTTCCATCGTTGCTACTGCTTCTACCACTGTTCAAAACTTACAAACCACTGATTTACAACTTAATATCAGTTCACCTTTGATGCAAGGTGTTTATGTCGCTGGTCAAATTCTTCCTTGCTCGTATACACCTGCTATTCCTGCCGGTAAGTATATAGGAGGAAGTTTAACGTTTTAAAAATAGACTAATTAATTCTGTAATAAAGATTTACAACTTAACATCTACTTGAGACCCTTGAACGTATATTATACTGAGCAGGTCATTGCATATGGCGCCGACATCTCCAACACTCCTGTCGGAAACGTTCCCGTTGTTGTTGATGGCACAACTTATTACCAGCACAATATCAACTACCCTATTCCTCAAGTTGCACCTTCTGGAAACTATGAGGTTATCTATCAAAACCTCAACACCAACTCAAACACTAGTATCCCTATCAGTATTCTTCCTTATGTTGCCACCACCACCAGCACCGCTACTGCTGCTGCTCCTGTTGCTGCTAACACCGAGAACGCTCAATCTACAATTAAACTCGAGGCTAGTGCATCTTCAAGCGTTTAGTTTTTTTTTGAAAAATTTCTTGCATTATTGGACTTTTGTCTATTTTTTTTTATTTAAAAAAAAAGAAGGCCTAATCATATCATCTATCAATTTCTATTAATAAAAAAAACATTCTAAAAATATGGCTTTAAAGGTGATTGTTATTATATGATTATCTATGATACATAATATATTCTTCACTCTAGTAGTAATTCACAACCAAAAAAAAAAAAATAAGGTAAATGTCCAAGAGCAAGACTACATATCATAAAACAACACTATGAGGCTAGCAAAAAATAACACTATTTTATGCCATAATGAATATAACTATTTATTTGTAAAACTAAATAATAATAATCAAAATAAAGAAAACACTAATATAAGAAATGGAAAAAGAAGAGAGTAACCTCAAATTTTTAACCATGTATATTCACCTTTTTTTAAAAACGCCTAAATACCATCCAAACTATATGTAATCATCGGAATCATCCGGGTCGTACTCATCGTTCGAGTTGCTGGCCTTGATTACACATGGCTTGCGTTTACGTCTAGGACAAGAGGGTGTGCTGTCAGTGCCATCCCAATTGTAATATGGATGTTGTTTTGCGATTTCTTGACTCTTGTTGTATATATCAAGAATAATCTGGAAATGGGCCTGGTAGACCTGTTGTCGCAACTGGTATTTCGACTGGGCTGGTATGGGAATTCGACGCAGAGGGTCCCCTTGTACTTTCTGTAATAGACTTGTGCCGATTTATAGGCCATGTTTACCCTTTTGGAGGCAGCCTTTGCTGTGATCTTTTCAGTGTTGATGATGCGAATCAACTCCTTGATTTGCTCGTAGGTGTAGAATTTGGTGTTTGGTACAATGACTTCACGGTCAGGGTGCGCTTGCTTCTGCCTGTAATATCTTCGAGCCGTTCGCACACACATGTGTGATTTTCTTGCTGCCGCTGCTACTGACATTTTTTCGACATTTATGCATTCAAACAGTTTGACTACCTTTTCTTGTGGAGTCATATTTGCAATTGTGTCAAAATCCGAGTTTTGGATGGTTCCGTTTTTGTGCTCTATGTCAGTCATAAATCTAGAATGATAATTGTATGCGGTATCTAGACTTAAATTTGTTTTAAGCGCGGCTGCAATGACGGTCTGTTTTTCGATAAAAACATATGTGAAGAATTCTTTTACTTGTTCGTCTGTGATACAATGTCCATTACGGTGAGCTATGTTTTCCATGGGAACAGGTATTTTGCCATTTCCGTCAAGTAAATATTTGGTGTAGTATTTATTCGCCGTTGACGAAGTCATGTCGCATTTCGCGGAAGCTTCTCCTAGAGTCAAGTTATCTTCTTCAATATACCTGATCAAATTTTTAACTTGATCAAGGGTACAGCTATTGAGTTGAGGGCGGACGCGTTTTCCTGGTATGGGGATTTCGTTATTTTGTATATATTTCTTAAAATATTTTTTTCCTGTTTCTGGTTTCACGCATATTCTCTGCGATGCATCTTCAATACTCATCCCATCGTTTTCAATGTAACCAATAAGCTCTTTAATATTATCTACATTTAATCGTCTCTTCGATCCCGCTGTACGTAGTCGTGGTTTGGGTACTGTTTTGTTCTGTTGGTAAACCTTGTAATAAGTATTTGCAGTTGCATAAGACATGTTTGCTTTTATGGAAGCCGCCCGAACCGACATTTTATCTCTGGTAATATAATGCAAGAGTGAATTTATTTGAGGTTGTGTGTAAATTTGAATACTCCTATTAGCAAACTTTTTTTTGGTGGGATCATTCAAGTAATTTTGGTAGTATTTGGCGGCTGTGTAGATACCCATATTGACAGTTCTTGCAGCGGTGGTGATTGTCATTTTTTTTTGTACGATACAAGTGATCAAAGCCTTTATTTTGTTTTCTGAATAGGATGGTTTCTTCCTGCCTGCTCCTCTTGGGATTGGTATTCTATGCTCAGGATCATTCTTGTATACTTTGTAATACTCCATTCCCGTTGTTGGGCTCATACCAGCTTTTCTTGCAGCTACAGCGATATTCATTTTGCTTTTTAAAATGCCATCAAATAACTTTTTTATCTGTGCCTGTGTGATTCCTTGTGGATTCTTGTAGGGGGATGTCGTTGGCTCCTTGTTACCATTTGATACATCGGTTGCTTCATTATCGCTCGTGTTTTTTAAAAGGAGCTTTTGTTTCGATTCAGTTATGTATGGATCCACTTTTATTAGTAGACTTTGACTTCTCGTTGTGGCCATTGCTACTAAGGATATGAAAAGAAAAAAAAATTAAAAGGAGACGCGTAAAAAAGAAAGGTGAGAAAAAAAAATGATGTGATTAATATACGAGTTCATTAAAGCCACAAGTGTAACACGGTGTTTCATATTTGATTACTATAATAAAGGGATCTATTATTAAAGTAAACGTTTGATGTTTATTAATATTAATTTACTTGACAGAACTTCATTAGTATTTACAAGATACAAACCAAAATCCTTCAACTTGTTTAAAATGTGTGGAGTACACTATTGGAGTTTTTTATGAAGGTAAAAAATACCTGGAATGGTGCGTAGTAAAAGCAAACAAGTTACCACAATGATCCGGTCGCAAACTTGAAATCATGTTCGGGTAAGTGGGACTATTGCAGATGTAAGGAAACATAAGTTATCTTGTCCTAAATGCATTAACGGCATATTTAGAACGCATGGATCATGTTGATGAACACAGCTAAAACCCAAAAAATCTCTTTTTGTTAATTTTTTTAATGCAATGTACTTTTTCACTGGATGGTTTATTAACTCTTTCCGTTAAACTCCTCTCTGTGCATCAAGTGTACCAGATTATAAAACATTTCGATCGAACTTATCAAAAAAGGATTATATTACCACAAGTCATAATTTACTCAGATATAATCCATCAAAGGTCTAGTTCGATTAATTGTAAACAATAGCTCTTGGATTATATATCACAAGATGGATCGTCATTACATACTTGCTTTTAGCTCGCTAATGTTTTTACATACAAACAAGTTGTGATTTTCCCATCTCTTTGTATGATGTAATAGCAAATAGATTTGCATGATCAAAATCATTAAAAATTATGAAACATTACCCTTTTTTGTTTGTTTGTTTTGAAAGAAAATTGATCCTATTTCGTGTATTATTAAAGACTATCATTATCATGATGACAGATGATAATACTTTTGGTATACCCAACCGAATAAATGGCAACAATGAGTTGCTTCTGTTATAACTCCAGTTTTAACAACCACTTTTTTTTTACATTTTATCATACATATACGGTTTTAATTAGAAACTAAAATTTATTTGATTGGTTTCATAATTATTGTATTTCTCTTGTTACTGTTTTTTTTCAAGAAAATGAGAAAAAAGCCCAAAAAAAGACTAAGTTTATTTTATCATCATGCCAAAAGGTTGAAATGATTACCTCCAGCAAGAAAGAGCACCAAATAGCATGAAAGCTACTTTTATTTCCAATTAAGGTAATTCGATCATGATATCATCCAATAAATTCACGTGTAGCAACTTTTTTCGGGTTTTGTCTCAGTCCTCTTTTTTCATCTCTCCCTCCCTCCCTCTCTCTCTCTCTCTCTCTCTCTCTCTCTCTTTCCACACTGGGATTTATCTCTCGAATATTTGGCAACAAGTCGTACAAGTACGAACCATAAATTTTAAAGTAGCATCATTTATATTATTTCCTACTTTTCTCCTTGTATTATAAGATACTGAATCTTTCAACATACAGACAGACTTTACAGAAAATGGGACAAACACTTTCAGAACCAAACGTGGAAAAGACTTCGAATTATGATAAAAATGCGTTACTGGCGTATGGATTCTCGGCAATGCAAGGGTGGCGTCTAAGTAAGCATATCTTGTTCCATTATTCTCCATTGAGCTAATGATTGATTTTCTTCAAGCTATGGAGGATGCTCATTGTGCAGAATTGAAGTTGGGAGACACAGAAGCTAGTTTCTTTGGTATATTTGATGGCCATGCAGGTAAATATAAAGCCTTTCTTAGAATGAAATACATGTCACAGTGATTTAAAGAGATTATCTAGGTGCTACTGCAGCTCAGATTACAGGGAAACATCTACAGGAACTTGTAAGAAGGTCCGAATACTTTGACAAAAAGGAATATGAAAAGGCATTAGTGGACGCATATATGACAATGGATAAAGTATTATTGGATGGTAAATTGATATGTTTTTTTTTTCTTCCGTCCTACTAACGAATGAGTTTGTACAAAAAAAAAGAGTCATTGTTTCTGAATGATCCCTCTGGATGTACAGCAGTAACAGCTCTTTTTACACCTGATCATAAGTCTATTTTTGTGGTAGGATAAAATAGAAAGTAAGGGGAAGAGACAGAAAAGCTAATTATGTATAAACAGGCAAATGCCGGAGACTCTAGATGTATTATAAGTTCAAACGGAAAGAGCAAAGCACTTTCTTATGATCATAAGCCCGGTGATGCAAAAGAAACTAAGCGAATTATCGATAGCGGTAATTTTGTGGAGCAATCCCGTGTCAATGGTAAATGTAGTCAATATGAATCAATGAACCTTGACAGAAAACTAAAAGAGACATAACAATAGGCAATCTCGCTCTTTCTCGTGCCATTGGTGATTTTGAATTCAAGCAAAACGACACACTTTCACCCGAATTACAAGCAGTGACCTGTAATCCTGATGTGATTGAGCACACCATCACAGAACACGACGAGTTTTTGGTGTTGGCGTGTGACGGTATTTGGGATTGCATGACAAACCAACAAGTTGTCAATTATGTCTTACAACAACTTTCTGAAAGACACAAACTGGACACTATTTGCGAAGATATAATGGATTATTGCCTTGCACCTACAACCGAAGGTGGTGGCGTGGGCTGTGATAACATGTCTGTGATTATCATCGCTGTATTGAATGGAAAGACCGAGGAACAGTGGTATGATTGGATGGCAAGTCGTACTGATGGCATCCCAAAAACTCAGACTTCATTGGCAATTAAACGTGATGAAAAGCCATTACCTCAACTCAAAACAGATTCACCCAAAGAAGACACACCCCAAAATGATGTTGATGGTGAGCCAACAGTTGAATCGCCCGAGAACAATGCATAAAACAGTGTATATTTACATATTTTTTCTTTATTGATACAATAATAATCATAACAACAATGACAGCATCCGACTACATTATACACACATACATTAAAGATACAGCACCTCCTTTTACATGCCGCATTTCGATCTTCCCCACTCTTTTACTTTACAATAAAGCATGTTTATTTGTTGATTTCGGTTTTTAAGACTCTATTTTGTTTCTTCTTTGGCACAGGTGCTAAAGCATAACACACAATGAATACACGCAATAAAGAATAATAAATATTCTAATTCATGCTTACCATGCTTATTCTCTCGAACATAAAACCTTCTTAATAGAATGATGGCTTCCTCATAAAAATAACCTCCTTCAGAAGGATAGTTCCTGGATTCACTTGTATTTAATCGATCACTGTTCGATAGTGATTAATATCATCCTTGGGTAATTTACAACATCTTTCATATTCCTTACTCGCTATTGATATTGAAGACGGATCCATTTCCTCCAAACTTATCATTGCCACAGCCAAAGTAAACTTGACGGATACCGATTTGTCTCAAAGCGGAGGCACACATCACACAAGGTTCAACTGTCACATAGAGATCTACTTTACTGAATACATTCTTGTCATGCTGCTTCAAAATGTCGTCAATGGCCTCAATCTCTGCATGTCGTGTTGCCTAGTTACAGAAATGTAAACATTGAGCATGTCAATTGAGTCTCTCTTTATTATCATAATTTACATTATAAGTCTCATTCGGTTTGTTTCTTCCTCTTGCTATTATCTCTTTATTATCTAATACAAACACACAGCCAACAGGCACTTCTAAATGGTCATATGCTTCCTGCGCTACTTGTAACGCTTCCTTCATAAATATCTCATTATATTCACTCATAATAGTATATCTGTAGAAAAAACGAACAACCAAGAATAAAATAAAAAAAAGAAGGGGTTTTCTTATGCCATATTTGGACAGTCACTTTACAAAAGAGGAAGAAGAGGAGGCTTATCCTATTTTCTATTCTTTATCGAATGAATGATAATGATAACAACAAATGTCCATTCATGATGTGATTTTTTTGTGCTATGACGTTCTTTTTAATATAAGCTCCTCCTCTTTCGGGAAGGAAACAGATTATAAATTAAAGTGGCTTGGGAACCTTGATTTCTTTTACTTGCCGCGTTTCCACAGCAACGTTGAGTACGTTGAGGTGTCTTGTCTTGCTTTTTATTTCATTATTTTTAAAATAACAATAACAAATTTTGACGAATATTCATCCGAGTCTCTTTTTCATCGTTTGTTTGAGGACATGTCGTGATAGCTGAGTTCAGCTATCAAGGAAAAAAAGAAAAAGAAAAAAAAATAACCCAAAAAAGCGCGACCTTTCGTGTCAATGACCTTGCTGAATGGCTCCTTTGGACTGCTGAACACATCGGAATTTTTATTTCGAGAAAAAAAAAAAAAAAATAAAAAA
>VCJI01002007.1:45571-70182 GCA_024139395.1 Backusella morwellensis
TCATTAAATATCCAATGCTTTCAGAAACAGCTCATAAACCCGATTCCAGTGAACCGACTAGTGTATTTGACCTTTTATTTGTAAAAAACCCAAACAATGTTCCAGATGATACACCCATTTTCATCACAAACGAGAGGGTGCTTACCTTTGGTGAACTATCTATACTCATTCGCAAATGTGCGTATGGCTTGAAAGAAAAATACAACATTCAAAAGGGTGATATCGTCGCTCTACGCTCCAATCCAAACATTCAATACCCCATTGCCGTGCATGCCGTCGCTTGTGCTGGTGGCACGGTCGCACTTGTGAAAAATTCTCCAGAAGATGACCCACAAACAATCGCTGATGATTTACAAACAGTAAACCCCAAGCTCTTTATTATTGATTATGAGGATCGTGAAATCTCACTTGCGGCTGCAGAAATACACGGTATTCCAAAATCAAGCATCTTGACGTTTGGTGATGACAATATAGAGGGTGTTTCAAAGGTGGACGATGTGCTTTTAAGCGGAAGCAAGCTTGCTCAACCTTGTGTGTATACACCAGATGAGTATGAAAATCTCCCTGTCGATATACTTTATACTTCAGGTTCTACAGGTAGACGTAAAGCGGTTATTCATACTCCAAAGATGATACTACTAGGATTAAAAGGGAGCTATCCTGACCAGAGAAAGCTAAGTGGAAGGGTGTTGGGCAATCGTCCTTTTTATTTTGGAAGTGCGGCCTACAACGATTTGTATAATTCCATTCTTTGTGGTATAGCAGTGTATATTGAACGTGCAGACACGGTAGATGAAATCGCTAGAGCCATTGAAAAGTACAAAATCACAACTATAATGGGCGCTCCTTATATAATAACACGCATGATAAAAGAAGAGATTCCAAAGAAATATAACCTTTCCTCGCTAACGGATGTGCTACCTGTCGGAGCCATCATGATGAAAGATTTAATCGAGTCGGGAAATCAGGCATTTGGACTATCACTTACGAATTTGTACGGCTCCACAGAAACATTTAGTCCTTTCAAAACAACACCAGAATTATCTCTCAAGGGTGCGATTGGCCGATTACTCCCTACTTACCAAATCAAAATTGTTGATGAGAATGAAAACGAGGTTAAAGATGGAGAGCCGGGACAACTTTTTGTTAAGGGTCCAGTTGTCACCATAGGCTATTATGGCAATCCTGAAGCAACCGCCAAAGCTTTCACAAGTGATGGCTTTTATCGTACGGGTGATACTTTTATACGTGACACTGACGGTGTTTTCTGGTTTTTGTCAAGATCCAAAAATCTAATGAAATATAAATCCACCCACATCTATCCTTATGAAATCGAAAAAATCGTCATGACACATCCAAAGGTAGCTGACTGTGGTGTCATTGGCATATTTTCCCAAGAACTTTCTACTGAACTCCCAAGGGCTTATGTAACTCTTGTTGAAGAAAAGGATTACGAAAACAAGGAAGAAATTGCAGAGGAAATACTTGGCTATGCGAACAAGCAGCTCCATGAAATGAAGCAAATACGTGCTGGCGTTGTGGTAAAAGAAAAATTCACCAGAACACCAACTGGGAAGATTTTATACCCTGCTCTTAAAGAAGAAGCCGCTATGGAATAAGATATCATGCCCACACTATATATTTCCACAGTATGTGCATAATAAATAAATAAATTTAGTGATTAAAACCATTTATAATCTTATTTCTCACCTGTTAAACTGAAAGAGGTCATATATTGATGCTAAATACGATAACGCCTCTTTTGGGTTTTAAAATGCATAAACTGCGGCAATCATAAACCTGTATATATATAAAGTACTATCTAATCTGCATTTTAATATTTTTTTTTGTAGAAACCAAAATAGATGTCCATCAATGATCCTACAAAACAAACAAGCGTGTTTGATCTTTTGTTTAATCTAAATCCAAACAATATTCCTGACGATGCACCCTTATATAACTCTGTCCAAGAGGTGATAACATACAGTCAACTTTCCAGTCTCATCAAGAAATGCGCATTTAATCTGAAAGATAAATACAATATCCAAAAGGGCGACGTGGTAGCAGTACGCTCGCCGCCTCATCTACACTTGCCAGTTATCCTGCATGGGGTCCTATATGCCGGTGGTACAATCGCGTTTATACAACATGCACCAGAAGATAGCTTGGAATCCATGGTACAATAATTGGAAATAATACAACCAAAGGTTTTTATTATGCATTACAAGATATTTCATTGAAGGCAGCAAAAGAGACAGGAATACCGACAACTAGCATCATGGCGATAAGTGGCGGCTGGCTCAGCAGAAGAGATATAAACCATGTGATAACATCCTCGATATGCCATACGTATACACACCAGAAGAATTCGAGAGCCATCCGATATATCATTTTTTTTTTTACATCAGGCATCACAAGAAGAAAAAAAAAAAGCGGCTACCTATACTTGTAAAGGCATGCTAAATGCATTTCATGGGTTTTATCCCAACTTTAGGAGAGGCTTAAAAGTGTTGGGCAACCACCCATTCCATTTTGGAAGCTCCATTTTTTCCGATTTACATCTATCTATTCTCTTTGGTGATCAGATCTATATTTCTCGTGCAAGGACGGACGGATGCTATTTGCCAGGAGGTCCAAAAACAAAAGATCGAGGTTTTTGTAGCGGCTCCGTTTATTATAACAAGAATGATAAAAGAAAAAGGATACATTAATGAAAACCATGGCTTTTCATCATTGATATTTGTGGTCTTTGTTGGTACACTCATCTCTAAAGACACGATCGAGGCGGCAAGTAGATTATTTGGAACACCTGTTTTAAATGCATATATGAATCAACAGAGATGCGCTCTCCCTTTTCAACCACACCGTAAATGTCTGCTCTGGGCGCCATTGGTACAACCAAATCAGGATATGAGGCCAGGGTCATCAATCAGGATGGAGAGGGTGCAGATGTTGATCAACCGGGGGTGCTTCAAGTCAACGGAGTAAGCGTAACAAAAGGTTATATTAAAAACGAGGACGCGAATGCAAAGGCATTTACAGAGGATGGTTACTATCGTACCAGGGGTCTTGTAAAGAAAGATCAAGATGGGCTCTTCTGGTACGTGTCGCGATGCAAGGATTTGATGAAATACCAAACTACACATATTTACCCCTGTGAGATTAAACAGGTGGCGTTGATGCATCCACAGATAGCTGATTGTGGTGTTTTTGGTGTTTTCTCCAAAGAACTTTCATCCGACTTACCAAGAACCTACATTACACTGCTTGACGAAGAGGACTTGAAAAGAAAAACAAAAAGAAATCGAAGAGGAGGTCTTGAATTATGCAAATCAAAGACTCAATGAAAGAAACATATTCGAGCAGGCGTTGTTGTTATACATAAATTCACGGGAACTGAAACTGGAAAGATTATTTATTCTGTTTTAAAACAAGATATCCATAATACAGGAGAGTAAGGAGAAAAATCATCTTTGAACGAGGATTCCATTGGTAAATAATAACAAAATAAATATGCATTATTTATATTTTTATATCTTGGATTCATGTATGCATACAAGTTTTGTTCTATACATATTTGATATTTACTATTTTAAAATATATACACATCTTACTTCAAATAACAATATATTGTATTCCTTTCAACTAAATATCTACTAAATAAAAAGTATGCTCTCAGTAAAGGACCAAGAAACCAACTCTAAACCAACGGGTTTATTTGATTTGATATTTACCAAAAATCCAAACAAGATTCCTGCTGATGCGCCCATCTATCATTTTGACGCAAAATACCTCACCTTTGGTGAACTAGAGTACCAAATTCGCAAGTGTGCCTATAACTTGAAAGAAAAATACAATATTCAAAAAGGTGATGTTGTTGCGCTCCATAGTGCCGCTCGTCTGGAGCGTCCAGTGTTGATCCATGCCATTATTTTTGCAGGAGGAACTGTCGCATTTATCAGATATACTGCGGATCAAACTGTAGAAAGTATCACAGATGATTTGGAAACCGTTGAACCAAAGTTCTTCATTGTAGAGTATGCCACTCGTCAGTTATCTTTGAAAGCAGCAGAAAAGGCCGGAATCCCCACCTCTCATATACTGATGTTAACCAATGGTGAGGAAGAAGTAGACGGAATAGACTCAGTGCAAAGAGCCTTACTATGTGGCGACAATATACTTTCTACACCATATCCATTTAGTATTGATGAACTTGAGAACAATCCTACCTTTATCTTCTTCACTTCTGGAACAACGGGAAAAGCCAAGGCGGTGATGGGTACAACCAATGCTGCATTGAGCCATTTGGAAAGATTCTGTTCTATGCGGGTACCATCCGGAAGATCGCTCTCCTTTGGACGACCCCATGGAACCGAAACTGTCTTTACAGATTTTCTTACAAACTTGATCCTGGGTTCTCAAATCTACTTTTCACATGCAGACACCCTGGATGAGATTTTCCAAGACGTCGAAAAATATAAAATTAACAAATTATCAACAATAGCTTTCTACATTGCAAAAATGATTAAAAATGCAGATTATATAAAAAACACCTACGACATTTCTTCTTTAAAATTTATTGCAGCGACTGGCAACATTATGACAACGGATATGATTGCAGCAGCAAAAGAGAAGTTTGGCGTTTACATTATGAACGTATATGGAGGCACCGAGACGAGGGGTCCCTTTTTAACCACACCAAAATTGTCTGCCATTGGAGCGTTAGGAAGACTCAAACCGGCTTATCAAGCTCGTGTGGTGGATCAAAATGACCAGGAAGTCGGACCAGGTGAACCAGGCGAGCTTCTTGTTAAAGGGGTATGCATCACAAAAGGCTATATCAAAAACGAGGAAGCGAATGCAAAGGCATTTACAGAGGATGGTTACTATCGTACTGGGGATCTTGTAAAGAGAGATCAAGATGGGCTCTTCTGGTACGTGTCACGATGCAAGGATTTGATGAAATACCAGAGAACACATATTTACCCCTGTGAGATTGAACAGGTGGTTTTGACGCATCCAAAGGTCCTTGAATGTGGTGTGATTGGTATCTTCTCGTCGGAGCTTCTTTGTGATCTTCCAAGGGCCTACATCACATTTGTTCATAAAGAGGACTATGAAGACAAGGAAAGGATTGCAAATGAAGTGTTGCAGTATGCAAATGATCAGCTTCCAGAGTTAAAACAGATCCGTGCTGGTATTATTGTCAAGGATGCATTGAAAAGAACAGCAAGTGGGAAAATCCTATATTTAGTTTTGAAAGAAGAAGCTTCAAACGAGTAAAGAAAATCAAAAGCACTGTTTCTTTTTTTTTTTCTGATATTTCTTAGTTTTTTAAATAAAGTTATGTTATTTTACGATCAAACTTCAAAATTTGGAATACTTTCAGTAATCTTTAATTCCATTCCTGTGTGTTCTTTTTAGTTATGTGACAATGAGCAAATAAAGTACATATGCTTTGCGCTTGGAATATCCAATATGGTAAACTGCATAATGGAAAACAGGGTTAAGGATATTATTTGAAGCATTTAAGAAGGCGTCATAGTATAACTGTTATCGTGAAGGTGGTAAATTATTACCAAAAAAAAACAAAACAAATCAAATGTTATTTTTAATTTACATTGGTGCTTCAAAAGTAGTGCTGCTCATCAATCAGGAATTTATGAGAAATGATTGAGATCAATGTTTGTTTGTTTGTTTTTTTTTCTTTTTTTTTTCTCGATCCAAGTATTCTAAATACTAAGCTTACAAATTGTTGGTGAAGTACTCCTTTAAAACAGAATTTTATATATTTCAAACGTTCTTTTCCTTTCTTTAAAGTAGATATCCCCTATAGAAAAGTATGCTTTCAGTAAAGGACCAAGAAGCCAGCTCTGACCCAACCAGTGTATTTGATCTGATATTTACCAAAAACCCAAAAAAGATTCCCGCTGATGCACCCATCTACATCTCTGATACAAAAACGCTTAGCTTTGGCGAACTAGCATACCTCATTCGAAAGTGCGCCTATAACCTAAAAGAAAAGTACAGCATTCAAAAAGGTGATGTTGTTGCCATCCGTAGCCACTCTCATATACACTATCCGGTCATTTTCCATGCTACATTGTTTGCAGGAGGAACTGTAGCACTTGTAAAGCACTTTTCAGATGATAAAGTAGAAGAAATCACAAGAGATTTAGAAACTATTAAACCAAAGGTTTTTATTACAGACTACACTGGCTGCGAGGTTTCGTTGAAGGCAGCAGCCAACGTTGGTATACCAACCTCCCATATATTGATGCTTGGAGATAGTAGTACAGAAAAGATAGACTGCGTCCAGAGTGTCTTGTTGAGTGGAGAGAATGTGCTTGTTTCGCCGTACATATATACAAATGATGAGCTAGAGAATCATCCAGCCTGCTTGTGTTTTACTTCTGGTACAACGGGAAACCCAAAGGCGGTTATTGGCACAACAAATGATATGTTGGATACCATGAAATGTGCATGTGAAAAAGTCAGAAGATACAGCAGGGTGCTCACTTTTAAATCGTTTCATTGTAAAAGTTCCATCTTGTTATTGATGCTAAATGCTATTATTAAAGGGAACCAGGTATACCTTTCTCATGCAACTACTGCAGATGACGTTTACCAAGAAATCCAAAAATATAAGATTACTTTTCTTATCGGATCTCCATATGATGTATCAGTAATGGTATTAAACTCGGAACATATACACAAGAGCTATGACCTTTCTTCTTTAAATTATATGCATTTGGGTGGTTCATCTGCTTCCAAAGAACTAGTGAAAGACGCAGCAGCATTGTTTGATGTGCGAGTCGGTACTCTTTATGGCGCTTCTGAGTTACCGGAACTTTTTAACTCAACACCTGAAATCTCTGCTCTGGGCTCCATTGGCGCGCTTAAACCTGGTTCAGATATTCGTATTGTGGATGAAGAGGGAAATGATACCAGCATGGGTGAGCTGTTGGTAAGGGGACCAGGTGTTACTAAAGGTTACTACAACAATCCAGAAGCGAATGCCAAGGCGTTTACAAAGGATGGTTACTATCGAACAGGCGATATCATTAAACGGGATGAAAATGGGTTATTCTGGTTTTTGTCTCGGTGTAGTAATTTAATCAAGTGCTATCCCACAAACTATTATTCTTATGAAGTCGAAAATGTGGTACAAACCCATCCAAAGGTCTTTGAGTGTGCTGTCATTGGTATCTTCCAAAAGAAACTGTGTCGTGAATATGCAATGGCTTTTGTCACTCTTGTTGATGACTATGATGACAAGGAAACGATTGGAAACGATATTATTGAATACTCGAATAAACAGCTGTGTGAATTGAAGCAGATTCGTTGTGGTGTTGTTATCAAAAAGTCGTTTGAAAGAACGTCAACTGGAAAGATCAACTATGCGATTCTAAAACAAGAAGCCGAAAAAGAAAAATGTTCATCTTGATTCAACACCATTGATTTTTTTTTTTTAATCAATAAAATACCAATCCAGTAGCACTTTTTTTGATGTCATAAAAAAGCGGGAAATTATTCACTTTTAAGGATTTTGTGAGAAAGATTCAAAAGTAGAAAAAATTAAGATATAGCTTTTCCTTGTGTTACTCAACTATATTTATTATTCATTGAAATGTCAAAATTATGCTTAATATTACAAAACGAAGCTATGTATTTTTTTTTATTATTAATTCAGTATCTTTTTTAAATCTATGCAACAAGTTCGCTGGGGTTTCTAATATAATAATCGACACGATCAAGGAAGGTGTTTGCCTTTGCATTGTTCAAAATGGCGCCAGGAACACCACCATCCAACTTGACTTCAACAGTGTACTTGGTGCTCTTGGGTTGGCTTGCAAAGTCCAATCGTGAATCTTTGGTGGTCAAGTTGACGCGACGGGATTCAACCTTGGGTTTTTCTCCACCGAGATAACCAATTAAATCCAACATGTCAGAGCTGCTGGACTGCTTAGCAGTCTTTGGAGCGCTCACGGACATCTTGTATGGCTTGGAGGTTTGATAAGAATCTGTGATGAAGTCGTAGGTGGGTTCGTTCAAGTGGAAGACCCTACATTTTCCCATGTTAGTGAACAAGACACACACATACACACACACAATAATTAACTCACTTGAATTCACCGCCAGTGTACTTGGAAGAGAAGGATGATAATGAAGTACCGTGAACAACAGTCTTTCCACTGTTGTTAGAAGTACCGGCAACAACATCTTGTAAGGCACGCTCAGCGGCCTTTGCAATGAAATCGTTGACGCTAACGTGAGTACCATGTTGATCTAATTGAGACATAATATATTAGAACATCCACCTCTCTTTCTCAATTCCTTGTTATTTTCCCTTTTGTTCCCAATACTTTACCATTCAAACTTTGACGTAAACCGAATAATGAATCAACGGTAATCTGTTTACTAATAAAAGTAGGAAGAGGCTCCTTCTTTTCCTTCTTTTCAGCAGCCTTATCAGTCTATAAATGTATGTACATTTAGTTTTTTGTCCCTTTCCTTCTCCTTTTTCATCATCAAGTAAATACCTTGGCAAAGACGATCTCGTCTCTAGGAGGAGCAACAGTGAAAGTAGGCTTGGGAGCGGGCTTGGGAGCAATGAGGCCCAAATGGGCAAGGACATCACCCTTCAACAAGCGACCACCATGACCAGAAGGCTTTATGCTGCTGGCATCCTTAATACCATACTTCAATACCAAATTCAAGACAGCAGGAGACAAAGGCTTCTTCAATTTGCTGGTATCGACATCGTGGTGAGAGATGGGTGAGGCAGCAAGCTGGGCTGCAGCAGGTTGCTGGGGAGCAGTCTCTTCTTCTATAATTTTATGATTAGAATTTTCTATTTTTTTTTTTCGTTTCTTCAAATATATTTTTTACCCTTTTGTTCGGGGGCAGCAGCAGCAGATCCATTATCTTCAGGAACTTGTACGTTAGAGATGTCATCACCTTCTTCAGCCAATAAGGCAATCAAACTATTCACAGGTGCCTTTCCACCGTCTTGAAGCTAAAAAAAGAAGCGGCCATTTAATACCTTTGATAACGTGTGTGGGGTTATAATATCTTACAACAATCTTAGCCAAAATACCATCCTCAGGGGCCTCCACGTCAATTTGAGCCTTATCTGTTTCCAACTCCAAAAGAACATCACCGGCAGAAAATGAATCGCCTTCCTTTAACTTCCATTGGTGAATGGTACCTTCTGTCATTGTTGGAGACATTGCAGGCAAGTTGAAACGGCTAATAGCTGCACTCTTTGCGGACGTGTGGAAGCCTATTATATATAAGTAAAGTGATATCACTCTAAACTCTACTTTGTATTACCCAAGCATGAAGACTTATTAGCAGTGCTAGTCAAACGTACGACAAGACGGTTCATATTGAGATATGTAGAAGAAGAAAAAGCTTAAAAACAAAAAAAAAAGCAAAAGGAAAAAAAAATATACGGTTGACGGGAAGAGAGATAGAAAACACGGGATTCTCCCCCAACCCCGGGTGTGACTGTTTACCAGAAAACCAGTACATTTTTACTTTTTTGGGGATTGCACATCCTACGTTTTCCGATGCTTAAAATGTGGCCGCGTTTCTTGATATGCAACTTTTTGATAGGGAAAAGGCATAAAGTAAAAGAAAATGGTAAAGACAATGTAGTAAAGTTGTTTAGGACACAAAACTCCGAATAACCCCATATTGGTTTTAAAAAACTGTTTGTTATTTTGAGACAATCTTCCAAAGATGATAACTGTTTATTATCACACCGATTTGTTTACTTTTCCTTTTAAAGATACTTTTTCTTTTTAAGTCACATTGATTGAATTCATTAAATATAGAATTCAATGTGATTATAACGAAAACGTAGTATATCGATATAATAATATTTGTGAAAAATCTATACCTTTAGCCTTTCTTCTTTCTTCTTACCATAATGATGCTACTACTTGACTAATTAAAACTAACCAAGCAGTAAATGCTTTATATACAAGTAGTGTTTACTTGAGATACAGAACTTAAAGTGATTGAAATCTAATTATATGCTTTCTTATTAAATAAATGAATCTGTCCACGCTGTAAATTGAATTGATTGTTTGATAATAAAAATACCAATGACATGAATCCCATTAATTGCTAATAAATGGACTTGTTTTTAATATAGATACCATTAACTTGGAAAGTCCGAAGACTAATGTGATGAAATGCATAATGAAGGAAAAATAGAAAAAAAAACATTTTATCAAACGATTTTCTTTTTGTGTTGGTTTTATAGATATCATTTTCAATAATAAAAATACTTTTTGTGGCAGTTTTGAACGAAAGCCTTTGATTGATTACCGGAAATGGAAATCATGTAATACAAGGTGTAATTGTTTTGGCTTAATTGAGTTTAAGGGTTTAATCAAGAAAAGTACAATAGCACGATAAACAAAGACAATTTATCTTTGATTTTATTTCGAAAATCCAAAAAAAGAAACCATAATAACGCATCATAATAACACACTTGCATGAATGAAATCAAGAGAGAAAGAAGTGGAAAACAAAAATAGGGATTTTCTCTCTTGTTAAAGACCAGCCATCCCATTAGATCGTTTCTCCTCTCTTTGCTATTAAGTGACTGCATATAGAGTACTACTCCGCATGATTTGAAAGCAAGAGAAAACTTCCAAATGGAAAAAACAATCCGTACCTCTTTTTTTTTTTATCTCTCTCTTTTACTTTTTTGTGGTTTTTTATTTTTATTTTAATACAACACATATACATAACATGCAAGCAACAAGTACTTTTAATACTTGTATTCAGTTACCATACAATAAAGAGCAAATCGACATTCATGTTAATGAAGGGCAGAATGTGAAGGATCTCGTCTGCCATCTTGTACAAACCTACGCTATACCTCCTTATCTTACACTCACTGTCTATTCTACCATTCTCTCTGCAATGGCCAATAATAACAATGCGATATCTGATGTATCCAAGGCAGAAATGCGTCATTTATTTGTTGAATCGTACCAGCACACTTTACAATACAATAATAAGCCGGTAGAGGTAATCTATAGGATCATCTATTAAGAGAGGTATTCGATACTTATATTTAAAAAAGGATATCTTTCCAAAAGCATATCATACCATGATTAGCTCCCCTGTTACAGGTTTGTTTGATGCAATACTCGATTTGGAACAAAGTTACGCCTTTGCTATTCAGGAACTGCACACTAAAAGTGATCAACAGCTTATATCAATACAATCAAGGTAAAGGAAGGAGATCTTTATAAAGAAAGGGAAATGTGTATATTTAAAAGGCATTTGCTTAGGCAAGCAAAGGAAATGGAGTCTGCCAATGACATGACGGATGTTTTTAATAAGCAAATGGAGGAGATGGAAGAGTTTCAGGCAAAATGGCAAAGTATAATCACTCATATGCAGCACACACAGCGCCAGGAATACAGGGAGTTTGTGATTGAATTATACAACGAATACCGTGCTCGTATTGCTGCACTGCTGGATAAAGAGTCAGTAAATGCCTCCATTAAGCAATTGGATGGTAAGGAGATTGCGGCTACTGTGATAAAGCGAATGGAAAATGATGATGAAAAGCAGCAAGAGGTAGAAAAGGAGGAGGAGAAGATCGCCAATAAAAGCTCGTCTGTCGTATCATCAAAAGGATCATCATCATCATCGTCATCGTCAAATCATCTTTTAAAGCCAGACGCTCCTAAACCCTTACGTAGACCTCGTACAGGCTCACTTGTAAATACACTCGCACAAAATCAACAGCATTCGCTCTCCCCAACCGAACTTGCCTCGCTTGTGCGTACCGTGTCAGTTCCCGAAGTGTCCATTGACACAGTAAAATGTGACACAAGCTTCCAAAAGATGGTCAAGAGTATCCAGGAAATGGGATTTGCAAAAGAACAGGCTGAGACCGCACTGATTCTTTCCGATAAAAAGACAGAGAGTGCCATTAGCTTGCTTTTGGAAAACCCGGCCAAAGTAGATCACGCCATATCGGAGACAAAGCTTCAACAACAGCAACAGCAGCAGCAGCAGCAATTCCAACAAATGCGTCGTCCCCCCGCAAGCTCAAAAACGCCTTACCGCCGTTCTCATTCAGTGAGTCAGGTTCAAAGACCTACGTTTATTTCAAATATCAAAAGCCCTTCTCCGCCACCCGCTCGTCCTCGTTCCAACACAACAAGTATCGAAACCGGGATACGCTCACCGCCTGCGTTTCTGAGCAACATCATGAGCTCGGGTAATAACTCAAGATCCCTTTCCTCATCATCGCTTCCTATCCAGAATAAGAGCTGGAACCCGTTTTCATTCATTCAACAGCAACAGTCATTGACACCAAAGTCAGAACCAACGCCATCACCACCCATCACAAATAGCCCAAAACCGAAACGGTTTGGAGGTTGGTTAGGAAAGGCCATGGAGAATCTGGGTATTGATAATGGCAGCACCGATGGATCTATATCGGAGGAGCCTGTGCCTTTACTTGTCGAGTCATTTACAGTGACATTGGGCACGACCCAGGTGAAATCCTCCCACAATCTGCGCCTACTCGTAACGGATCAGGCCAATGAGGTGTTTCACCCCGTTTATGATCCCGCAAGAGAAGCGGGCCATCGTGCAGAGACGGCACTCAAGCTATATACCAGTAATTTAAACGCGGCGATTGTGTTGGTGGAGCTGTCTGAGCTGGATCGACCTAATGGATGGCAGCTTTACAAGTCGGGTAAAGGAAGTAACAAGGCTCTCTTTGACCGATGCCAGCAAACAACCGAATTCCATTTTGACGATATCGAACAGCAGCTCACATCTATCGAGCAAGATTTTAATCAAGCAGGACTTCAGGAGGGCAGTTTTTTCATCACAAAGCATTCCAATCTTCCAACAACACAGGTTGTGTTTCATCTCATCATCGATTCCATTTTCACTGATGATCTGACAACCCGGCATCCACTGATCCTGGGTCTTCGCAATGTTTTAAAGCTCAGCAGTCAATACGACATCTCGTCGCTCTCGATACCATTACTGCTGCTTCCTGATCGTGTGCTTGGGCAGCCTGACCCGACCTCAGACGGACCCCAGCCCTCCTCGCTCTTGCAGACGCGCGGACAAGTCGTGATGAAGTGTGTCAAGGGCTATTTGATTGAGAATTCTCGGAACGGTAAACGAGTGCAGAACGAGGGACTGGATCGAGCCGAGAGCATGGCGGGTGGTGGGTTACGAAACCTAGAGTTTGTATTGCCCAGCCGATCAGAGCTTTACGTTGCAAGGTCTGATGTCGAGCTTACTTTTGAGCATTTCAGAGAGTCGCTTGTAAATTCGTTTCCTACAAATTATTAAAAATAAATTTGCTTCCTTAAATTCATATATACAATTGCATTGAACATATTCATGGTGTCTTATAAACACTCTTATAGCCATTCTTATCATCCAAATGCGCCTTTCAACATATTTTATTATTGTAAAACTTCTAGAAATATGCGATAGTATGAAGAATAGGAAATCCGGAATTGCGTACGGTGAACTCCTCTATTATACCGTCCATATCCGCATCAATGTCATTCGATGCCTCAATCTAAAACATGGCCATCGTTAGCACACTGCTTTCCTCTCGTTATTTCTCAAGTTACCATTTGTGCCAACTGCAAGATAGCACGTCCGCCTAGTAGTGCATCCTCATGATTATCTTTAATTTCAACATTGATTACATGTGTGCTTGAATTGTGATTCTGTCCACGATTACCCAAATCTAATTTACACTGTGAGCATATTATGAATGCGCCACTTGTACCAAATACCTTCCACAACAGCATCAAAACAACGCTCCTCGCAGGTAATAATGACATCAAACATTTCGCGTGATTCGTGCCATCGCTGAGGTGCTTCTTTTGTTTTGCGATTGCGATCGAGCATGGTGAGTAAGCCGTTTTGTGTATAAAGATTGGCATCCTGCTTCTTTAGTTCCTGGTAGACTTGTTCGTAGGGTGTGCCGAAGGGGTAAATATTGGGTTTGTCTATCGAAGGACCAGGAAGACGCACCATGGTGCCGGTGCCGTAAGAGTGAACGTCAAATCCTTTCTTACTATGGCAAGAAATATGTTAAGGCACTCGTGCTATTCTTATGTTAAACACTTGCTTTACTTTAATACATGGTGTGCTTCCATTGATCTGTTCTGATTACTTGCACAAATGACTGCATAACGTGCCATTGTTTATTTTTTTTATTATTGTGTGTACTTGAAACAAAGAGAAATACTGGAAAAATGATAAAAATAAATAAAATAACAGGAAAGACA
Organism: Backusella morwellensis; assembly: GCA_024139395.1. Classification (NCBI taxonomy): domain Eukaryota; kingdom Fungi; phylum Mucoromycota; class Mucoromycetes; order Mucorales; family Backusellaceae; genus Backusella; species Backusella morwellensis. Next base: position 59,884 of record VCJI01002007.1, read on the forward strand.
GGCGGTGATTTGATTCGACAGAAATGATTTTATTCATTCAATCGTAAAAAAAAGAAGAAAATGTAAGTTGTAACAGGATCAAGTCAAAGCGAAAAGTATCCAACCCATCTTATATTAGACTTTCTATGAGTAAAAAAACTTGGTAGTGTAAAGTATACTCTTAGTATATCTCTCCCTCTCTCTTTGGCTGGATGTATCAAAAGGCTTCATGTTTGCAATCAACATAAACAAACAAGGCGATTAAATTATTTGGCTTTTGATAATGCTGATCGTTATGAATCCTATCGGTTTGGATTCCTCTTGATGACTATTAGTAATAGTCACTTAATAAGAGTAATTAATTTATATAAAGATAATCATTTTCATCAAATTAAACCAGACATTTTTGCAAAGACCTATTGTGGAAAAAAGAAAGAAAATATACTGACTTTGCTGGATATAACCTACAAATATATATATACTAAATCAATAACAACAGTAAGTTTGGTGGTACACGTTTTGATAACAAGAAAATACGATTTATACATTATAGAGTTACCATGGCAACTGTAATTACGATGTGTATCCAATTCCAGATCTGAAACATCTTCAGTCCTGCTGTGATGATTCATTTTTCACCATTAATAATAACAGGGCCGTTAAGAATGGATCATCATTTTCATCCGTCATAAAAAAAAAAGCTTTTGTACTTGTCACAAAAATAGATCTCAATCTTTTTTCTCAGATCAGAAACGTGGATATGTGGTTTTAAACTCAAACACCAGCGTACTATTTCTACAAGGTCATCCAACCTATCAAAAAAAGAAAACGAGATTATACCATTTATTCATCAAAATGGGGTCTAAATCAAAATCATATTTCATCATTGAAGTTACGGAATAATAATGACATGATTCATTCATACTATATTGTAAGGTAGAATCTACCAGGAACAAGGTTTCATTCGAAATACACATTTAGCTGTTGTAGTTGAAAATGCACTTCTTCATATGAATCAAAACATAAACAAGCGCTTGTCTTAATTAAGCAACACACCTTCCTATTTACAATACAAGATACATATACCCAGTTTTCTATAATGGTGATTAAACAATAAAAAAAGTTGCGCATGAATTAAACTTTATGATTTCAAGAGATCGGATATTGAATGATTGATTGGCTTGTATCGAATCATTCAACAACGTGCTCACCTTGGCTGTTACACTATCTATTGAGTGTATTTCTGATTATCATGTATAATTTAACAGGTTTTTAATGATTAGGGATGATCCATCTTGTTATAATGATTAAACTAAAACAGTAAGTAATGTATCGAGAGACGCTAATTAATAAAATAGTTACAATCACTTGAATTGTACCTTTTTGAAATAAATAAAAATGCGTTCTTCTTTGTTGTGTGTGTGCTATTTACTCTCCGAAATTTTTCAATTTCAGAAAAAAGATCCACTCTCTTATGTACTTCTTTCCATTTTTTTTTATCTTTCTTTCTCTCTCTTCTCTCTTCAACTCTCCACACGCACCTCTTTCTCCCCCCTTTTTTTTATTTATTTTTGTATTATAATGAAGTTTGGATCTCAATTAAAAGACGCTATTTATCCTGAATGGACCCCCTTTTACCTCGATTATGATGGTTTAAAGAAGAAGCTCAGAAAGGCTGAGAAGGAGAGACCTTTTACTGACAAGGATGAAACTGAATTTGTGGAATTATTAGATAACAATCTTGAAAAGGTAAATAATAGTAAAAAACACGGGGGGAATTGTTTCTTTTTTTTTATTGACGAGGAAAACGTTACTAGGTCTATGCGTTTCATCAAGATAAAATTCAAGAAATCAAGAAGCGTATCGACGATTGGGATGAAAAGATAAATAACTCTCAAATGAACCGTACCGCAGAAGAACTTGCTCAGATCCAAGAAAACATCAACTGGATTGCCGATGACATCAATCGCTTGGCCCGTTATTCGCGACTCAATTATACTGGCTTCTTAAAGATTGTAAAGAAGCACGATAGGCACACGGAATATGTCTTGCGCCCCATGTTTATGGTCAGATTAAATCAGTGCCCCTTCTGGAACCAGGATAACGATATTCTGTTAATACGTCTTTCGGAGCTCTTCTCCAAGGTAAGAGATGGCGGAATGACCATGTCATTCAAGCCCGCACAGCAACTCATTCCAACAGAACACCAAGAGGGTCGTCGCTTGGTCGTGAAGCGCTTCTTTGTACAGACAGAAAACGTTTTGGAGTTAAAAACCTATGTACTCCGTCACCTGCCCGTGCTTGTTTACAGAGACAACTCGAAAAAGCAGGACAACATTGATCCCCCTATATCCTCCATCTATCTCGATGACGTCGAGTTGGACTCGTATAATTCAAGAGTCGAGTCTGCAGAGGGCTCTCAGGTTATCCGCTTGCGTTGGTATGGTAGTGCAAACGGAAACGGTAAAATTAGTTTTGAAAGAAGAATTTTGGCTGACGAAAATCGCGGCGAGTTAAAGGACCGTTTCAGCATAAAAGACAAGTATGTGGCAGGTTTCTTGAACGGCGAGTCTACTTTTATCGACAAGTCGGTTAAAAAAATGAGAAACAGTGGAAGACCAGAGGGTGTCATTGCTCAGTACGAGTCTTTGGTAAAGGAAGTTCAGAATACCATCTTGGAACAAAAGTTACAACCAGGTAAAATATGGTACAATGTGCGTCTCGTTTTTTTGCTCAACAGAAAATCTTTTTATTTTTATTTTAAACTTAGTGTTACGTACCTATTATAGAAGAACCGCCTTCCAAATTCCAGGTGACAATAGTGTGAGAATGGCTTTGGATACTGATCTTTGCTTTATCCGTGAAGACTCTGGTCTTTTCTCAGACGATACCACTGTCCGCCGTCCTGACAATGCCTGGCGCCGCCCTGATATCGACACCAACTTCCCCTTTGCCGGCCTTTCAAATGAAAGTGACATCAACAGATATCCATTTGCCACTTTTGAAATCAAGCTAGAGTTGGGACCCAATGAAAAGGAACCTGAGTGGATCGTGGATCTTGAGGAGAGTGGTATTCTCGAGGAGGCTTTTGATTTCTCAAAGTTTGTTCATGGTATCGCCGTCATGTTTGACACACGCGTCCCCCTTTTACCCTATTGGTTGGCACAGATCGATAACGATATCCAGGAATTGCCTGTTCTCCCTTCAAACACCCCCTCTGTTGCGCAAAAGAGCTCCAAAGGTAAAAGTAAGGCTGCAAGCGAGGTTGAATCGATCCATCAGCATACCGATTCAAGACCCAGCTACCCACGTGCCAAGTCTTCAGCCAATGAGCGTTCATCTTTGCTTGGTCACCAAGATGGTACTGGTTCCTATTCTGGTATTTTACGTCAATTGCCTTCCATTGAAGAACAACACAGACAAGAAAGCTTGCCTTCACGGATCATTGATAGTATCGGCATCACTTTTGATCGCTTTATTCGCCGTCATGAGCCCAAATCCAAGCATGAAATCAACAAAAACTCGATCCCCGTTATTTTACCTCCTGGTGTAAAGATCCCAAAGAAAGTTATTACTCCGTTACGTGTGGAACCCAAGGTCTTCTTTGCCAATGAACGTACTTACTTTTCATGGATGTCATTTGGTACCCTCATCTCCACCTTTTCATTGGCTCTATTTAATGCAGGTGATGCAGTTGGTAAGATCAGTGGTGTTGTCTACTGTCTTGTATCCATTTCAACATTGATCTACGGTATGGGTCTTTATTATCGCCGTCGTGAGCTGATTCGTCAACGTGCTGCTGGTCCTTATGATGAAATGATGGGCCCAACTGCTATCTGTATTGCCTTGGTTTTGGCTGTTGGTTTAAATGCATACTTGAAATTCACTGTAAAAGCTCCTACTCTTCTCTACCTTTAAAAAAATGTCATCTCCCTCTATCTCCAAAACATCTCTTTTCATTTAGTAACCAAAAAAAAAAAAAATGTACACAAATTCTCTCTCTTTTTTTTTATTGCTTCTTGTCTCACATTTCAATTTAGATATAATATATACGTAAATAAAATATATAATTAACAAAAAATATATATATATGCTTATCATTGTCATCAACTTCATTTATTCAAATTTGACACGTTTAAGGTAATTAGCGTTTGAAAAGCAAATGGACCCATGATCTATGCTTCATTATTAGAGTTAAAGTTACAAAGCCATTCTCATGAAGCACAGCGTCAGAGATTTATTTTTACAATGCTTTTGAAATCAATTTTACAGTTTTTCGATACGCCTCTTTAAACACATACATCTGTGGTAAAAATTGTCTGAATTTATACCCAATCTCGCCAAAACCTTGATCCACTGAGATTTTTAAATATTTCATGGCCATTTTCCAGTCGTACACCATGTCTCCTTCTCCAAAGTATATAGTCGCCAATATAAAGCTGGAAGCAGCGTGGTTTTGGTCTGATCCCCTAGTTAGCCATGCCATGGCAGCCTTGACATCCTTTTCAACACCGTAACCATAAAGGTAGATTCTTCCTAAACAAAACTGGGCATAGCCATCTCCTTGGTTGGCTGCGATTGTAAGGTGTCTAATAGCAGCTTCATTGTCAGCATTCTTGCTCTCTTTAGTGTACATGAAGCCAAGCACAAGGTTGGCAGCTATAACATTTTGATTTGCTGCTTTGATAAGCCACTCCTCGGCTTGTTTTCTATCTTTCTTAACACCGAGGCCATGATAGTAGAGGAGCCCAATATGAAATTGAGAATCTCTATAGTTTTGCTCAGCTGCTACCAAGTGGTGTTCAGCCGCTTTATTGTAGTCTTTTTGAACAACTTCACCTTTAGTATAGATCACGCCAAGATTATGGTTGGAAACAATCTCGTTCTGTTCGGCTGCCTTGCTGTACCAGTAGACGGCCTTTTTATAATCTTTTTCGATACCGTATCCTTCATAATATAGATAACCTACTTGGAACTGTGAGTCCTTGTCGCCTTGGTTCGCTGAAAATAAACAGTGTTCCATCGCTTTTTTGTAGTCTTTTTCGGCACCCATGCCACCGCAATAGAAATATGACAACCAGTAATTTGCTCTCAAATGTCCTTGAATAGCGGCTTTTTTATACCAGTAGATGGCCATTTTATATTCTTTTTCGACACCATGGCCTTCCCTGTAGAGCTCTCCTAATTCATATTGCGACCTTTGATCTCCAGAAAGAGCAGCTGCCTCATAGTATTGCTGTGCCTTCTTGTAATCATGTTCGGGATTCGCATCACTCTTGTAGATGGAGGCAATATTGTGGTTTGCTTGCGCATGATGATAATGAGCTGCTCTCAAATACCATTCAATGGCAGTTTTTGTATTTCGATCGACACCATAACCAAAATCGTAGCAGCATCCCGTCTCGTAAAGTGCATCGATATGACTAGAGGTAGCTGCTATATTAAAGTAGTGGAAAGCATCCTGGTAGTTTACTTGTGTACCAATACCTTTCGAATTCATCCATCCAAGGTTATAGTTTAAAACAGGATTGCGCGAGTCTTCATTCGCCATGTGCCATTCAAATACCTTTTCATAAACTGACTCCATATCAGCTGGATTACCTTCTATGGATTCCAAAATAGATTGGGTATCATTATGGTCTCCGTCAGAAGTGAAAGCGTGCTTTAGATAATAAATAGCCTGTGTGTTGTCATGTTTGTGTGGGATGTCAACGCAATGCATAATGCCCAGATAATAACTGCTACTAAAGTAGCGACGGGTTGCCTCCCATTTGGCTCTTTCTTTGATACCATTATCCTCCCGATATACCTCGTTTAATTTTTTCCCTCCTGTGACCATTTTAAAGTAGTGAATGGATTTATGATAATCGGGTTGGACAAGTAGATCAGACTGAGTGCCATCCGAGACTTCATAGACACCATACAAATAAATCAGTCCAAGTTCATACTGCTCCTCTGGTGTAAGCTGATCTTCTACCGATTCAAACATTTCAAGTTTTTTCAAAAAATCGTACTTTTCTGATGTATCCACGTTTCCATACTTCATAGTGGAAAATTCAATGGCCCTGTTCTCTTTATAGATTGCCGTTGCTCTCTTGAAATGTTTCCATGCTTCTTTATAGTCGATTTTGGTACCTTGTCCATAATAAAACATATGCCCCAAGTTGTAATGCACTGAACCCAAAAAGGATTCCTCTAGATAGTGATTACTGTCCTCTTCTTGGTCAGCAAGTCGAGACAATAAGTTGAACCAATCGACGTAAAACAAATCATCACCAGTTATCTCTTCATCCAGATGATCCAAACGAGCCTGTGCTTCCGGATTTCCTTGCGAGGCAGACATCACGTATCTTCTGACAGCTTTTACTAATTCTCCATCGTCTTGGTGCAATTTACCCAAAAAAAAATGCGATTGACTACTTCCTTTTTCGGCTGCTGCTCTGTAGTAACCGATTGCCTTTTGGAAATCGGGATCCACGCCATGACCAAGATGATACATAACACCTAAACGATACAAGGCTTTATCCATGCCTGCTCTTTCATAGCATAAGGCTGCCTCGTTATAATCCTGGTTGACACCCCAGCCCATTTCATAGAGGCGACCTAAACGGTAAATGGATAAAACATGGGACTGTCGAGTGGCCTTGAAATACCATCCAAAGGCTTGCAAATACCATTTACTTGGCTGAGATGTCTTTGGGTCTGAACCTATTTCTTCACAGATGCTACCGATGCTATATTGTAAATCAGGGTTGCCTCGTTCAGCTACATACTCCCACATTTCGAGATATTTTTCATATTCCATCACTTGACTTTCAAGGTTGGACACACTGACTTTCCAGACCGACCTGACTTTGACACTGATGGCAGCTTGGGCTAGTTGACTTCCTTGTTCTGCAGCGCGAGTATAGTAGTAATATGCTCTTAGATAATCACAGGGTACACCTTTACCCAGGTGGTAAAATTGAGCCAATCTACACCAGGCATTTTCATTTCCTTTCTCTGCGGCTATTTTATATAATCTGATGGATTCGTGGTAGTCCTGTGTCACGCCTTTGCCTTGCTCGAACAAACCACCCAATTCATAAAATGCATCTGCGAACCCCTTTTCTGATGCCAAGCTAAGCCACCGGGTACCCTCATGGAGACCATGCTGTGATGTTCCGTTGTTTATCTTCAAGACACCTAACCTGTACTGATACACAACACTTCCCGATCGAGCACCTTCTTCCAACATCTTTTTGATCTGTTCACCGGGAATCAAATCTTCTGGTGAGTTTAGGGCTTGAACGGCTTGCTTGTGACCCATATACGCAGCTTGAGTGAATAGGGCAAATGCCTTTCGAAAATCACCTGTCGAATTGTAGCCCTTTAAATACAAACACCCAAGTCGATAGGTAGCATCCATGTTTCCGTTCTGAGAGGCCTTTGTGTAATATTCAATTGTTTTATGACGTGACTTGGCAATCCCTTTTCCTTCCTCGTACATGACACCAATTCTATATTGTGCATCAGAAACACCTTTCTCGTCCGCCTTTTTGTACCACCGTTTCGCCAAAAAGAAATTGGGTGGTTTTTTAAATGTGGTAACTACATAGTCGTATGAAGCCTCGTGTTCAAAATGGTAACCTAGGTTATACTCCAATGCATCCACACCTTTTCTGCAGACAAGTTCAAACATGATGGCAATTTTCTCGTAATCAATGTAAGGGTTGTTGTTGTAACCCATCGGAATGGAAAATAAATTAATGCTGTCGGTGTAACCCAGTTCTTTGGATTTCTTAAATAAATAATATGCCTGGATATAGTCTTGACTGACACCCTTTCCATCAAGATACATAATCGCAAGTTTATAGATAGACTTTGGATCGTTTTGATTTGCTGCCTGCTGACAATACTGAAAAGACATATCAATATCATAGTAGGTGTTTCCTTCGACGCCAAGTTCATTCACCACTTTAAGTAAGGATGCCAGGTGTCCGAGATCCGCTGCGATTTTATAAAACGTCAATGCTTGAGTGAAATCGTATGGAACACCGCTTCCTGCCTCAAACATTTTTGCTAATCGGTAAATGGCCTCTAGATTTCTCTGTTTGGCAGACAAGGTAAACCATGATAGGGCTTCTGGTATATCTTCACGCAGTCCTTCTCCATGTGCTCGTAGCACTCCAAGTTGGCATTGTGCATCACTGTTGTTGTTGTTGCTTGTGGAGAAGGTGTACCATCGACTTGCCTCCAAAGCATCCTTTCGAACACCCAGTCCTTGATAGTACATGTTTCCGAGCTCGAATTGAGATTTATCGTCGTGCTTTTTCCCTCCCCTTGAATACCAAATGCTTGCATTAAGATAATTTTGTTCTATGCAATCACCCTCTTTGTACATTTTCGCAACCGCCAAGATGGCTTCTTTGGAGCCAGCCTTTGCACCTTTGAGCATCCACATGAACCCAATGTCTTTGTTTTTGGTAAAAGTCTCTCCGTTGTAGTATTTTTTTCCAATAGTAAACATGGCTTCTCCATCACCAATCACCGCGTGCTTGGCTAATTGCTTTAGCTTTTTTAGATCAATTGAGCTACTTGATATATTTTCTATGTCCATATGGAGTTTTAAACACATGTTTTTCTTCGAGTATGTGTTTGATGGAGTGTCTTGCATACTCTGTTTTTCGAATTCGATTGTTTCTAGTATGGTACTTTGAGTTCTAGGAATAGGTAAATCGGATTATTTTTTTTTGTTTAAAAGGTATGCTTTACAAAATTTAATAAAAAAATACCTGTCATAAGCTTCATGAAGGACATTTAGTTGACATTGGATATCCAAATTACTTGTTTCAGGCAATGACGTTGTATACCACTCTTGTACCATTTTGTAATCTTGCCGATTAAACTGGTTTTTTCTTAAAAGCTGAACTAGTGCAATCTTTGCTTTTACGTTTCGTTGTCCAGCAGAAAGAATATACCAATAGAGTGCCTTTGAATTATCTACCACGAGTCCGCCCAATCCTTTTAAACATAAATCTGCTAAATTTTTCTGTGCATTACTGTTTCCACTTTCAGCCGCCAGTCTGTAATAGTGGACCGCCTTGTGATAATTCCATTTAATATAAGGGTGCTTTTGATAGATGTGGGCAAGATTATATTGAGCACAAACATTCCCCTTTTCAGCTGCCAATGTATAGTACTCGATGGCTCGATTTGTGATTTTTCGAATGCCATAGCCATGCTGGTAGAGAAACCCTAATATTAAATAGGTATTTTGTTTATCCAGTTTCTTTTGTCGTTCCTGCATTCTGTATTCATTTAGAAGGCCCTGAAAATAAATGTGGATTTTTGATAGGACTGGTTCTAGCTTCTCGATTCTGTACTCGTTCAACTCTCTTATGTGATGCTGATTTTTAAAACCATCCTGAACATATTCCCCTTCGCTGTCATCAATTTGGCCACGGCAATGTATGTTTTTTTCTGCATGGTAAAGATCATGGAGACGAACAAGTGCTTGCGGGTATCCTTGCAGAGCAGATTGAACGTACCAATGATAGGCTGCCTCTTCATTTTGGTCTATACCATGTCCTAAAGCATATAAATCTCCTAGTCTAAACTGTGCCTCCATGTTTTTTTGCTCTGCTGATAATTTTATCCAGTAGAAGCCATTTTCTGTTGATAGTGCTTGATATTTGGCTTTGCCTCGATCGAGTTGGATAAACGAGTCCTCTGGTTTCTGTCGTTGTTTCTTGACCCCAGGAGTGTCTACTTTTTATTTTTATTGTTAGAATGTTTTGAATTTACTTCATGTTGACATGTTGAAAAAAAAAAGTGGCATTTCGTTTTCTTACATTTCATTTTCACTGTGCTCTTATTTCGCTAATAGTGGTGGAAACAAGTTTACAAATTGTCAAGAATGTACAAAGGTTTATAAAGAAAGTTTTTTTTTTGTAAGACAGAATATCTTTTAAGTTCATCTTGAATATGTTTATATTTGGTTGTGCTACCAGCAGTTACTTTTCTATGATGCCTGAATGCAAAAAGAAATTTATACTTAAAAGAACAACTTTGGTCTCAGACCAAACATTTAGAAACATTGCTCCAAGCATAGCAACACTTGAGCATTGTATTTAGCAATACAAGTATAAATTTATAGAGAAATCCTATAAAGTTTCTTTTGGCATCAGGGCATGCACTGGTTTTACATCTTATATTGCACATCTCCAAGTGTAAAAGTTTTGTATTCAATTCACATTACCAACAGCATACAACTTCTCTTATTAAAATACTTGAGTCATTAAACACATTTTTATTATTCAATGCAACAATATTCATATG
>VCJI01002010.1:27228-40267 GCA_024139395.1 Backusella morwellensis
TATCCAAACTTTATTCTTTATATTTATATTTATAAAGGAAAACAATGAGTGAAAGTCCAGTAGAAAAACCAGGCCGCCGCGATGGAGCACGTAAAGTGATGGATTCCGAGAATTTAGAAAAGCACATTGCCCGAGCACAAGATGTTATTGCAAGTGACAAAAAGGAGGTTCCACCTTTTTGGATTAACAAATACAAAAAAGAGGCAGCAAGGAACTGGGATTTGTTTTATAAGCGTAATACAACCAAATTTTTCAAAGGTAAAAAGCTCTAAAAAGAAATGGTCGGTATCAAATATTCATGGACTGTATTAGACCGTCACTGGACAGATCGTGAATTTGAAGAGTTGGCAGAACAATCCATCACCCAAAAGTGCTTGGAAGTTGGATGCGGTGTCGGCAATTTTGTATTTCCTGCGTTGGCCGATAACCCCAAGCTTTTCATCTATGCCTGTGATTTCTCCAAGCGTGCAGTGGAGATGGTGCAAAACAACGAAAGTTACGATGAATCACGCTGCAAGGCGTTTGTGTGCGACTTGACAGTCGACAAGCTGACCGACAATATCCCAGAAAATAGCCTGGATCTTGTGTCCGCATTGTTTGTGTTTTCAGCCATTCCACCCGAGAAGATGGATATTGCAATCAACAACATTAAAAGTGTGCTGAAACCAGGTGGACAGGTGCTTTTCCGTGATTACGGCATCTATGATGAGGCTCAGATCAAGTTTAGTAAAGCATCGGATAAACGATTGGATGACAACTTTTATGTGCGTCAGGACGGTACCATGAGTTATTTCTTTTCAACGGACGATCTTCAGACTAGATTCGAAAAAGAAGGTTTCAAGACAAAACGCAACGAATATGTATATCGGGAAACAACAAATCGTCGTCTGGAAATGAATGTCGATCGCATTTTTGTACAAGCCAAATTTGAAAAAAGTTTATAGAAAAAAAAATATAGAAAGAGAAGGTTATTTGATATATGTAAATATATATAAAGATTTAATAAAATAAATATACAGAATTAAGACTTTTTATATGTGTATATCTCGTGTATATTTATATAAACTCTAAGGGTAATAGTTTAAGCAGATGGATTGAATCCATATTTGCCGCTCAAGACACGCACCTTATCCTTGAGTGAATCAAGAGTAAGGTAGGTGCCCTTAAGGAATCGGTCACCGCTTGTGGGGTCAAAGGAGGTTCTACCATGGAGAACACGTCTATTAGCAAAGAGGACAAGTTGTCCAGGTTGTAAGGTGAGTTGGAAACGGAGTGATTCGTCTTCAATAAAGTCAGCAAAACGTTGGAAAGCACCATAGAACTTTTTAGCGTCTTCGGGTGAGAGATCATCCATGGGGCCTTGGAATTGAGGTGCATAGTTAACATGGCTAGCCCAAGCGGGTCCGCTTTGAGGCTCGTCAGTGACAATGGTAGGTCTCTTATAGTACATGTGATGGCCATCATTCAGGTAGTGGAAGGTAACTGGTGTCTTGCGTAAAAGCTCATAGTCTTCAGGATACTTTTCTTTTAATAACTCAACGGCGCGGAAGGAATCTACAAAAATACTGGCGCCGCCTGTTACTGTGTTTTGTAAGCTGTGTAAAAGTTGGACACCTGGAGGAGAGTCAAGGTACCTGTATATAAATGTGTTATACAATATGAAAATCACCTTGATATTATTTTGTCTTACATAAGATCCATATGGAAACCCAGGTAAAGACTGGTATAAGCAATGTTGATAGATTTTGCGACGTTCTTTACATCAAAGTCTCGACCATAGAAAGTCTCATCAATAGGACCTATTCTCTCCGCAACCTGAGTACATGCCTTTTCATCCAGAGGCACATTGCTCAAAAATGCTAGACCATTGTTGTACAAACGCTGGACAACAGTGTGGAGCCCCGCATCTGTGTTCATATAGTCGTTATACGAAACCCAATCCAACTTGTATTCATCTCTGTTCCATGTTTGGGGAACAATATGATTGAATCTGAATCTTTCACTGCTCTCTCTGGACTGGTAGCGACGTAGGAAATCAAGAGGGAATCGACTCACATGCTCTTCGCTGGTAGTCTGATGGCGAAGTGGCTGGCTCCATTTAATCTCTGCCTCGTCCCCAATGATGGCGACAGAGCTTGGCTTGATATCCAAGGGGATATCAGCAGAGGAGTGCAGTTTTTGGCGACTGGAGGGGTGAAGACAACGCTCACATTGGCAATTGTCTCTAAGCCAAAGGTAGCTGTAGGTGCTTGGTGTCTGATCCCAGTTGACATGAAGGGAATGGTCATCTTGGCGGGTTGTAATTTTTTCAGAAGTGTTTGACAGGAATCTCGACATGACTCTGTTATTGACACCACAGGTACTCTTGGCAAGTGGTCTAGCTACTGCTGCTGCTCTAATAAGAGAATACATGTTTCTTTTTTGTTTATAAGATATTGAAAGAAGGAAAGAGGAATGAGTGAAATAGAGAGAAGGCTGGAAAAGAGAGGTATATAGACAGGCCATGTATAAATCAGGTAATTCGATTAACATAAAAGGCATTTAGTATTGGTAAGAAAGTTTAAATGGGGCTTCATTTTCACGCTCAACTTGGGTATGACAAAAAACAATTAAAAGAAAAATATATATATTAAACATTTTAAAATGCCGCATCGCAATGCGTTGTTTTTGGATCAGAATAACAGCATTCCATTAAACTTGACCATTCGATCATTGTGGCTATAATAATAATTCTTTGTTTTCTCTCTCTCTTTTTTTTTCATTTTACATTCGTTTATTTTTTATTTATTTATTTATTTATTTTTCTACTTTTTTCATTTCCCTGGAAACAAAAATAAAATGTTTCTACGACTATACCTACGCTCAACATTACTGTACATACTAGTATTATGTCACACCATCCAATCACAACGCTTTTCCGACGATTTCTTCAAGCACTTATACGATCTCATCCCTGAAGACCGACCAAGCTATCACCCAGTACTGGATGCCGACATATTTTCTGGACTTTATTTGGCCTACGATAAATTTCAGCGCTACATTATGCGCCAGAAAAATGCCATTCCAAATCTTGTGCCTGCAGAGAAAGTGGAGTATTATGACGAGAATTCAAAAATAGTGGCTGATTTAGTGTTCCATTCAAGGCTTGCTAGAACCATCAATTGTAGAGCAAGTTTTGATAATTGGGACTGTGAGGATTGTAAAGAGGTATTACCGGATGCCCAGGTTGTGCGTACCTTGGGTACTTATCCTTTGGATATCGTAGGCCAAGTTCTTTTATCAAAAAAGTAAGTCCAAATTAAAATGATTTTTTGTAGTCAACGATTTTTATCGATTTTTATCGTTATTACTCGTATAAATATTTATACACATAGAAACAAGACGATTTATGTTTTGATTAGAGGTGCAAACAGTGCCAGAAATCATAAATTGGTAAATTTATAATCTATTCAAGCAAAAAAAAAATACTCATATTCATGTCTAAATTCAGTCTCGGGTGTCTGAATTGGTCGATCATGAGTTTATTCCAAATGCTAAAGTTCACCGAGGTGTGTATCATGTTTAACGTATGGAAGCAAATCTAACTGATGAATCAGGAGCACAGTTAGCAGTTCAAGATATTAGAGACATTATCATCAACACACTCAATTTACAAACTAGACTGCATCCTACTTTTCGTGTGCATGTTGCTGGGTAAAAGAAAACAACAAAAAAGACGCCCAATGATCTTGTTTAATAAGTTATTTTAATCTAGACATTCTTTTGGTGCAGCCATAGCCTCGCTGTTGGCAGTAGAAATAGAAAAGAACGTTATGAAGGTCAATAATAACACCTTGTCTGGTTATTTCATAGGCAAGCCTCGAGTGGGTGATGAAGGCTATGCTCAGTATGTTCGTGATCGTAGTCTTGATATGAGAAGAATGAACCATTTGAGTGATTGTAAGTTTGTGAGAAAAGTAAAAGTAAAAGTGCATAATGACTCAATTGTTGTTTATATTCGTCTAGCGATACCCAATGTACCTGCAGCTGCGGATGGATATACTGTGAGTACATTAATATTACATTCAATCATATATTAATACAATGTGTTTAGCATGAAGGAACAGAATACTGGGAATATGCAATAGAGCCTTCTAGAATACGTAAGACATGCTCTTTATTAACATAGAAATACACATACTAACTAATGGAGTCTGCAGTCAAATGCGTAGGCGCAAGGGAATCCCGAGATTGTATTAATACGATTGAAAACAGAAACATAATGGACCATATGATGTAAGCAAAAATATCTCTCTATTTATACTTTATTTATTTAACAAGTTACTATTGTATGTATAAATGCAGTTCAATGGGAACAGACCACGGCTGTAAATATTTTGGCGGCTAGCGTCTGCCCTTTTGCTGCTGCTGTTGAGCGTTTGTGAACAATTGTGAAAAGCTGGTCATGTCTGATATTGTCTTTTGGGCATCAGCTTGGTTTTGGCTGATTTCTTTAAAGGCCTCAGGATCTATTGTTTTATATATTACATCTTAATACATTAATTCATTAATACATTATCACTCAATATGATTTACCCATATCCTGGACACTCTTTAGCATTCTTGGCATAAACAGCATCATGATTCCACTAAAGCCCATCATCAAGAACATGGGATTCTTAAACATGCCCATCACATTGAAGGTTTTATGTTCCTAAAAGTCTCATCAGATCTCCTTTCCTTTTCCCCTCTTTCCTATCCATCTTCTTTACCATAAAATAATCTGCCTCTGCTTTTGCCTGGATCTGAAGTGGATAGTCAACCGAAAATCCTCTTTGGTTCCAATCGATACCTAACCCGGTATAAGTGGCACTGATCTTATCATCGTCGTTTACATCAACACGTAACTTATTTCAAAAACGCTTAGTTTATTGTCAATCATCGACCAGCTCATAATTACCTTTGGAAAGATGTAGTCAATGCTTTGAATTTCGAGCAAATAAGATCCTGGCTGGACGTTGGGGCTAAATAATAGTGTTAATGGTCTAATTCCGAGAGTTGTTGAAAGGGAATCATGTTTTTTCTCTTTACAATTCAAAATGTCCTTGTGTGTTAACATGTGCAGTGTGTTGAGCTCCATTGAGAACGGCTCTTGTGGTAGCCAAGTTTATATTCTTAACATCTAAATCAATCAAAAGGCCCTCTTTTTAATAACCCTTTTTATATTAAGAAGTTGTCTTTGCTTCTACCTTGGATGAGAGAATTGGTGGCAATGTCGCCTTCAAGCTTTACTGCAGAAACAAGGGCAAGAAGTACACTAAATAGTAAAAAGTGAGTTGGTGATATCAGCGTATTTGAAAGAAAGATGTATTACCTTGCAATAAGGACGCAAAGTACTCTCATATTTTGATCAAGTAAAAGAGATAAACAAAATGTGAAAAATACAAATGTATAAAAACATTTGGCAACATTTTGTAGCTCCGATTTTTTCTTTTTTCCGAACACAAGCTTGGCTTTACAAACAAGTATGACATTATTATGATAATATTATATAGTTCCAATTATTCAGAATTAAAAGAAAGCTTCTTCTTCTTCTTCTTCTTTATTCATTACTAAAGTGAGATAAATGTAACAAAGAGCAATAAGAACTGTGCTGCATGCAGAAAACAGTTCTAAAAAGCACTTCTTTACATGATTGACTATGTTTATAACCAGAATGATGCTGTTCTAAAACCTAGAAATAACGTTTGCAGACACACACGTGATTGATTTACATTGTTATAAAGCCATTGCTCTTCATCTCGCGCTCTCTTTGCACATCTTTCTTGTTTTATTACCATTCATACACCCACGCAAACACAAACGTTTTAACATTTTCCCTTTTCCTTTTATCCTTTGCATTTCTTAATATAAATAGTCAATTGATGGTTACCAATACACCTGTAAACGCAGCTTGGGTTGTCGTTCTAACAAGCACCAACGACTATATCAAAGGCATTTTGTCTATGAAACACAAGTTACACACAGTTCACAAAAGCCAATATCCCCTTCTCGTCCTGCACACGAAATCGGTCCTACCGGAAATACGAAACCTGTTAAAAAAGGTAGGATGTGTATTGAAAGAGATTGAACCCATCTATCCTGAGGGCAAGATCACCTACCGAATGAAAAGGTTTTCAGAGACATGGACCAAACTGGTTGTTTGGGACCAGGTCGACTACGATCGCTTGGTGCTCTTGGATGCCGATATGCTACCCTTGCACAATATGGATGAGCTGATGACGATGCCGCTCCCAGATAAAGATTGGATTGCTGCATGCCATGCGTGCGTCTGCAATCCCCAAAAGATAAGTCATTACCCCCCGCGCTGGAACCCAACAAACTGTGCCTATACCTACTGCGATAAAAAGGCCAATGTAGTTGCTCCTCCGGTAACCGAAAACATTGACTACTTTAATAGTGGTCTTGTTGTGCTGACACCAGATGCAGAAAAGTTTCATGAGATGCTTGCCTATCTCAACCGTATCCCCGATTTACATATCTACCCCTTTCCCGATCAAGATTTCTTGAATGAAATATTCAAGGGACATTGGAAGTCACTTGCTTATATCTATAATGCGCTAAAAACAGTGCAATCGACGCATTCTCTCATGTGGGAAACATGTTACGTAAAAAATATACATTACATCTTGTCAAAGCCATGGGATGTTCAACTTGATCAGGAGCTAGATGGAATAGAGGCTGTCTATAAACCGCTGTACGAGCTTTGGTGGGATAACTATAAGGCTTTGGATCAAGAGATCGATTTGGAACACTTTGAAAGCATTGTTACTTCTAAATAAATAAATAAAAAAACAAGATAAATATATTTATTAAAATATCCTTGTAACGAAGCAGGGGGGAAAGTGTGTTGGGCATCATCGTATTCTGGAACCCACCCCCTTTTTTATTTAGAGCGAGATTTTTCAAATATTGAAGAGTCGATTAATGCACATAGGTCATTTAAAGTTTAACACATATAAACATTAAAAAAAACTTTGACCATAGGGTAAATATATAACCGAATGCGTTCATGCAGATGAAAAGCTACTATTTTTAATAATGCAAAAGCGTTATTAATTCATATATTTTTATTTTTATTTAATTAAAAAAAAAAAGGTATTTGGTTATTCGCGCAGGCTTTATGTATAGATTTTGGTAATTCTGCATTTGTCATAAATCAAAACAATTATCGAATTATAAGGGTATCCAAAAATATCTATTAGAATATCGTAATGTTTACCTATTTGTATGCCACTTTGCAACAAACTGATATATCTATTACACTTGAATGCTGTCAGATTGACTCCTAAACCAGTGAGTAATTATTACCTCACAAACCACCCTTACATATTTGTCGCAAGTATGGGATTGCAAAACTATCCCAGAATAGTCCAACCTATACGCATACAAATGCCATTCTAGTTACTCGGCTAAAGAGTGATAAAGGGTCTGTAAATAAATCCATATTCATATTTTAGATCAAGTTTATTTTCTTTGTTCAACCTGAAATCATGTAAAAATCATATTGAAAGTTTAATCATCCTCTGTGTGACATGATATAAAAAAGAAAAGAACACGGTCAAAAACAAATAAAAAGAAATGAGTAAATAAATCAAAAAGTTCTTCTTGCTCATTTATTCAAGTCTGTGGATCAAACTTGTTATTTTTTTATTCGTTTTTTTTTGGATAAAAGAAAAAAGATACAAAAGTTGTCCATTTCTCTTTTGTAATCACTTTTGTCCTCTCCGAGATTTTTCCATTTAAGGAGAACAGCGGTGACTGCTTGTGTAATCCTGACAATTTTTTTAATTATATTTTCGAGTCTTTCCTTCTCTCTTTCTTTATCACTTTTCTTCCACTTTTTCTTTTTCTATTTGTTCTATCATCAGGCTACTTTTGATATGATAGATCAATTTCCGGTGAACTCGGGAAATGTGCCTCCCCCTTCACAGTCCTCGAACCTTTTAATTCATCAATTCAATCAGTTTCAAAGTCAGAAGCGAAAGAGTAAGGAATCACGACCTGTACCAAAAGTAATGATATAGAAAAGTAAATCATGAGAAGAATATGTAAATAATAAGTAAATCTATTATCATTTATCAACAATTATTTTTCTTGGAATAAATCAGTTAAAGTTAGATCGGGTTCTTGGAAATACATCAACTTCTTCAAACGTCCTCGCAACTGCACCAAACCTGGATTTAATAGCATATGCAGCAGGTGCCGTGGTTGTCTTGTACAATCAAAAAAGAAACAAACAAGTCGGATTTCTTTATCTTCCATCATCCTCGTCATCATCCTCTTCCATAAATAACTCATCACCTCCAACCTCGAGCCTGCCACTTGTACTACCCCTCGGTAGTGGTAATGAACTCCTGGCATCCAACCCCACAAATACCGAGGATGAGAAAAAGAACACACCCGCTAGCACTCGAGCAAAACCAATCAGCTGTCTAACATTTTCGCCTGATGGGAAATATTTAGCTGCAGGAGAAGTAAGGTTTAAACAATAAAAAAAAAATTGACACGATAATAACACCTCTCTCTCTCTCTCTCTCTCCGTAGATGGGTCATCAGCCACGTATTTTCATTTGGGATGTTAAAGAAAGGACTTTAATAAAGGAGCTCAAATCACACAAGTTTGGTGTACTTTCATTGTGCTTCTCCCCAAATATGAGATATTTGGTCTCGGTTGGTTTTCAGGTACATTTTTCCTATTTAAGAAAATTCAATATGAATTCAAACCCCTTTCTATAGCATGATGGTTATCTGATTGTGTGGGATTGGAAAAAAGGAATTGAACTTGCAAGTAATAGAGTAACGAGTCGTGTCAATGCTTTGGCTTTTTCAAAGGATGGTTCTTATTTCGTTACTGCTGGTTTACGTCATGTCAAATTCTGGTATCTCAATCCAAATGGTCGTCTACCAAAACGAGTAGGTTTTTTTTTAAAAAAAACCCATTTGGTAATATATAGGTTTTTTTAATGATGGTGCGTATAGGGTAATTCAAGAGAAACTCAAGTACTGGATGGAAGATCATGTCTGTTGGGCGCTCTGAGAGACGCTAATTTCGTGGATATGGCTTGTGATCAAAGTAGCACTGGATATACATATGTTATTACGGAGCATGGCATTTTATGTGCATTCAAAGAGGGAAGAGTCATTGATAAATGGGTGGATCTTCAGGTATTTATATTTTACTATTTATTTATTTGTTGTTGTGCTAATGTTTATAAATAAAAAAAAAATGTTTAGGTGAAAAATGCATATTCAATCGCAATTTCCTCAAAATACATTATTTGTAGCTGTGCGGAGGGTATTATTCGGTATAGTGCTTATTCTTTTTTTCTTTCAAAAAAAAATCATTATTCATAGTCTATTATTAGGTTGTTTGAGCCTGTAAGTCTGAAATACATTTGTATTTTGCCAAAGCCACATCCATTAGGCGTTGATGTCAGCTTAATCACATCACCGGATATGCTAAAAGCAGCAGATGACATTTGCTATCCTGATGTCACAGCATTGGCGTATGATGAGCGTTCACAGCGAATCACGGCTGTTTATTCCGATCGAAGTCTTTATGTGTGGGATATTCGGGATTTAGATAAAGTAGGAAAATACAGAAGCTTCTTATTTCACAGTGATTGTGTTTGGGGAATAGAGGTAAAGATCTATAAACCAAGTTCAAAGCAATGGATTAACAAACGCTCGGTTCTAAAATTTAGGCCTGTCCGAATGTAAAGTCAGAAGAAAACTCTATTCCATTTAATTCCTTCGCCAGTTTTTCGGCAGATGGTACTGTACGTATATGGAATTTGGAGCACTTAAGCACATCATTATCCAGTACAGTAAAAAAAGCAGAGATCGCATCTCCAAGTTCAGGCACAACAACTTTTCGCAAAAATATATATTCAAGAGAACTTATAAAGGTGCTTTATGTTGACCCTGATGCAGCAGAATATTCAAAAATTAAAAAAGATATAGGTAAGACAAAAAGGGGTTTGCTTCATAATTAATTGTTTAAAAGAAGGAAAATAATAACAACCGTATTCATTCTTATTCTTTTGTTATTATTCATATTTTTTCTTCTAAAAAATGAAAGACTCCAGCGATGAAAACTACACTGACTTTGGAGTTCGTTCACTCAAAATTAGTGCTGATGGAAAGCTTATGGCAACAGGAGATCGTAATGGTAACCTACGTGTTCATAGTACGGATGAATGGAAGCAGTTGACGTATCAAGAGGCGCACGATTCTGAGATCCTATCAATTGATATGACTTGTCGTCCAGGTATGAAATGTATTAACCACTATTATCTTTCTCTATTATTTAACAGTATAATTCTACGCTCCCCAATCTTAGATCATCCTTGTCTTATTGCAACTGCAAGTCGCGACCGCCTTTTACATATTTTCGATATTAAATCAAATTACCAATTGGTTCAGAGTTTGGATGAGCATTCATCATCTATCACTGCCGTCAAGTTTTCAGAAGATGCATCCCATCTAATTAGCTGTGGTGCAGATAAGGGTATTGTCTTTCGTCAAAAAACTCATCCTATCACGCCTTTCAACCACTCAGGACCTCGTCCGTACACAACATATCACAATTATTCAGGTCGGAGTACAGTGTTTGGTATGGCACTTGACAAGGAGGAGCGCTTCATCGCTACTACTACGGGTGAGCGTCGTCTTTATGTAATGAGCGTTGCATCTGGAAAACCATTTCGTGTATGCAAACCTGAAACGTCGGATGAAGTTGGAAAGTTGGCGGAGCATCTAGGTGGAAGTTTGATCAGTATTGATCTAGATCCGTTCTCAGGCACCTACGCCGTAACAAGTGGCACAGATAGATCTATTCGCATCTTTGATCTTACCAATAGTTACTGCATGGAAAAGGCGTCTGCTCACGCAGAAACAATTACTAGTGTTAGGTTCGTAAAGACAGGGATGCGTGGTCTCAGAGTCATTAGCACAAGTTCAGATGGCACTATTTTTGTTTGGCAGGTCAGTGATGAACTTGTTTCCAAAATGTGTGCTCGAGCTGGATTTAGGATTGCCGAAGAAAATGAGCAGAGTATTCTCAAGCAACAGCGCACTCGACGTGTATCTACAGCTTCTGCTGTTAGACCGACAGCAAGTATATCCCAAATGGTACGACAAGGCGAGCGTCGAACATTTTCTACTCTTTCACCATCCGAACAAAAATATGATGATCTCTATAAAAAGATCAACGCTCATCGCAGAAATAAAAGCGAGCAAAAGATACCCGATGGCCCACTAGCCCCATTCAAAACCTTTGATAAATCACCAACACGAGGTAACTTTTTGAAAAATCGACCTACCTTGCAACAAAATGAACAAAGCGAGAGATTATCCTCAAAACCAGTGCGACCTTTTCAAATGAGCACTGGAAGGGAACGAAAATCAAGTCAACTATCCCCTACTTCACCGCGTCCTACATCACAGCCTCCGTCTAATAACCGCACCAACCCGGTACTCCGTCGTGCTATATCCAGAGACGCGTTTAGAAGAGATGAGACAAAAGAACCCCTCAAGAATCAAGTGCAATATGATAACATAATAAAACGCAATGATCATCCTGTAAATTTTAATAGAAGAGAAAGTTATCCTACTGGCAATCCCCATAACTTTACGTTGCACAAGGATAATTTGCATGAAACAGGTAAAGTCAGAGAGAGAAAAAAAGTTATTTTTAAAATTGGTATTTTTTAATTAATTATATTATTTGTATAGAGTTAGAAAATAACCACAATACTGAAATAGAATCTACCAATATAAAAGAAGACGATATAAAAGAAGAAGAAGAAGAGGATGAGGAAGATGAAGAAGAAATAATATTTAAAACTGAGCAGGAACGAGCCACCAAAACATTTGAAGTGACACATCACCCTGAAGAAATAGATGACGGATGGACCACACCAACTTCAGATGGAGAAGGCGATTTATCCACTCTAGTAGAAGAAGATGAAGTGTCAAATGAAGAAGATGCCATTGTAGGCTCCATTACAGAACGAAAACCACCAAGAATCACGACTTCCTTAAGTCGAACAACATCACATCGGCGGAGTATACATGCAGATATCCCTGGAGAAGAATCAGCTCAACCCTCTACTACAGATGAACATACAAAATCGTTCATTGAAATTCAAAAAAAGTTGGGTAAAATCAGTAAACGGCAAAGCATTACAGCTAAATTCTTATCATCTCTTGGCGTCACTATCCCAAATGAAAACACCCGCCCTTCACTCGATCACGTCATGACCTCATTTTACGAGCACGCTTCGAAAACGCAAGAGGGCAAAAAAGAGGATGCAGCTGATCAAAGAACGGATGCAGAAGGTTCGGACAATAGCCAAAAGAGTGCATCCCAAAATACAACTCAGATTAGTGACCAATCAGTCAAGCATACGCTTGAGGATCTTGATGGAGCACTTGTTTTACTGGATAGCGTAATGGAATCATATATACCCATAGCATCATCTTCAGAAAACCAAGCAGCAGCAGCTCTAATAGAGAAAAAATTGACCTTGTTGATGGAAAAGATTTCAAAGACTGTTGAGAAACCCAAAGATAACTCACCAGAAATTACTCAATTATTAGAAAAATATTCGTCATCGTTACTTGCCATGGTTGCAACTAAAATGAAATAACTTGGTTTATGTACAAACAAACTCGGATTTGAAAAACTGTTTTTAATCTTTTACCAGCATTCACAAATAAACAAGTATACTTTTTCGGCATTTATACCCTTTATTTAATTGCATTAATAAATAGGATCAACATCATTTACCATGTGTTAATATGATTGGTTTACCAACGGGAATTGCATCCAATTTAGTTTCTCCTTTTTTTATATATGAGCTTGTTGTGTAACAGTGTAAAAAAATAGGCTGAGATAAACTGTCATGAACTATCAACAACTTTATTTATTTGTATTTTATTAAATATATAGGTATATATTTTTCTTTCTTGTTTATAATAAAAAGATATATGT
>VCJI01002010.1:41118-58029 GCA_024139395.1 Backusella morwellensis
CAATATGAGCTAATTACTTACAGGTAAAAGGGATAAATAGATCTTTTTAGGAAATGACTTTTGAAGGAACATAAGCGAAATGATTACAGTGAATACCGGTGTCATTGCACGTACTACTTGGTGAAACTGATAAAAAAGAGTCAGCATTCATTATAAAGTATTGATATAGTTCAAACTTACAGCAACAGATACTAAATTACTATACAATATAATATAATAAAATTGATTGTTAATTTAACGTACTTATCTAAGTGCATATAATTGCTTTTTTGTCCGTTCTCGCCGTCCATTTACTATGTCCTTTCCCTCTCTACCCCCTCTTTTTTTTTCTCCCTTTTCGATTATGCTAAACCCTTTTTTCTCCTCAAATAGTCTAGAACTTACAGAGAAACATTACTGATCGCAATATTGATGGTATAAAGCACTGAAAACATAACCATAATCAAGTTCTCATTGTCGCCGAGTTTAGCTGGTGTAAAATGGCCCATTAAATATAATATATAACAGCCAATTGTTCCACATAATGTATGAATGGCAGTGAGCGTCCAAGGGTAGCGGAATCCCATCAGAATGGCTTTATTGTATAGCGTCAATGATAGGTTGAGTAAAAAGTAAAACCCAAGCCATATATAACCGGAATCGCCTTTTAGTTTTGTAAACATTGTTTTCAAATCAATAATTTATAAAGCGGGTAAGAGAAAAAAAAAAGTGATATATACAGAAGAAAGAAGGTTAAATATAAAATAAAAATGAAATCTCTCTCTATATATATATTCTTTTTCGGAAGGTCTGACCTTCTCCCAGTAAAAAATTACATTTTGTTAAGAAGTCAAATTGTTGCCAAAAATAGGTGTTGTGCGCTAAACCAAAATAAGACGTAAAAAAACTTGTACGTGGAGCCTGTTATACACATGTCTTTTCTTTTGAGGCTGTAAGGCTCAATTAACGTTTTGCCACACATAAACAAACATTAACGTAATTTATAAACCTTGTTTTCAAAGGGCTCTGCAGTCTGCTTATCATAATGATAAGTGATTCTGAACTAACAAAAAAAAGGTGCATGTATTTTTCGTAATTCTTAATCTATAGGCGATTTTGTTGCTTCAGTCGCTATATGTTTCATTTATTAAACAAATCTGCTGTTATTACGTTACCTTTATTTTTGAACTATTTTTTTTCTATAAAATTGATAACAATTGCATGCTGTAGGGACAAAGGTGCCTGGATACCCCCATTTTTAATATAGTTTAATATATTCATTTTTTTTTTCCCTTACAAGTAGATTGTTATTTATTTTGTAAACAAAAAAAATAACAATTTGATTATTTACTATATTCTTCTCTGTTATTAAAGATTAACCAAAATGCGCAATTATTTTTAATGATATCATGTCGTTACAGTAACTATGGCGCCCTTTCTGCTAATTAAATAATAGGGCATTGATCATCATTGTATTAATGAATTGATATTTTACATAACCTTCAATAATATGGTAGTAAATTAGCATTTACTTTTTTCTTCTTCTTAAAGATGGATTTGGGAATATTTCATAATAGTGTGTGTGGGTTAAATTTATGGAAAGAAAAGAGAAAGCCATTATGCAATTTAATAAAACTTAATTACTGAGTTGCTTGTTATCTCGGAAATAATTAATGGTGCGGATAAATGGTTTTTTATTAGATTATACAAGATTAATTTGTTTTTAGATCAGCAACATTCATAAATATTTACGATAGCATAATACTTGTTCATGTAATTAGTTGCGTTTTCTAAAACAAGATGGCATGATCCGATCGGCTATTACAATTGTTGTTCATGCTATACGTAAACCAATTAAATAATTAGTTTCTATTCGTTTTTGTCTTAAAAGGGGCAATATGTTACACATTTTCTCATACACTAAATTGATAGCTTGTACACACACACCCCTTTCAATCCATGATTACAAAAGGTAATGGTCTAAGCTTTAAAAGTATTGAAAAGAATAAGCGCCATAAACTGGAATGATCCAAAACTATTTATATGTTGTTTTTGGTTGCAAAAAAATAATAATCGAATAAGATATAGCTTGTAGTTACGCCATTAAGAGCGCTTATTTGTGGGGGATTAAGATCATACAAAGATCTGTTGGGAGCGGTTGGTTTTACTTTTTCTGAAATAGGGTTTCTGGAACAAAAGTATTATGTTGACTTGGTTTGGCTGTTGCGATGAATAAATTTCTATAAATAGTATATGCTTAAATATATTTTCCTTTCCTTTTGTAAATAGTCATGACAGATGACACCTAGTCACGATGTCTGATCAATTTACTTCTAGGAAACAATTACGAACAACCACCATAAAAGTAAAGTAACAAAATCTCGGTAAGTAGCCTTTTTGTCATCAAGTTTCGTATTGACAAAATAATAGAATTATAAGAATGGCAAAAATGAGGAGGCTGAAGATAGCGGTTTCGCCATGTGTTTTTTAAGTTGGGCGATCTTTGATCTATAAACAACAAATACGATGATAATATTAAAAAAACGTTGTGCCAAGGAGTTGCTTTTAAATATAAAGGGTTGGAAGAGCACTAACTTAATTTGAAATAAAGAAACGCGAATGTCCGTGGTCTTCCAACCTGTTTATTGTATGTGTACTCTTAAATAGGCTAGTACTTTCTTTTTAGGAAATGATGATGTTTTGTCAATATAGTTTGTTTCATATGATTGATATCAAAACACTTTTAATTTCAGAACCATTACCACTGTTGTTATGTAGAATTAATACACGAAGCATACTATACTAGTACAATGGCTATATAATAAATTTTTTATTAAAGCAAATCCAAATAACAGATGATCGTCTTGCTAAGGTACAAAGTGTAGACTCTGTACGTATTAAGTTATACGAGGGGAAAAATGAAAATTGAAAAGGGGATTATAACTAAGCAAAATAAAATATCCCTTTCGTTCTTTTTTTTTTAAAAAAAAGGGTATCATCCGACCAATCTATAAGTACATTCAACTCATATTGTACATTGAAGACTCTTAGCGATCTTTTCTTTTCTTTTTTTTAAGAAAGAAGAAGAAGCTCCTATTTGTTTGTTATTGTCACCTCCTGTTTAACTTTGACAGTGGAAATCTTTGAAGATCTTATTGATTGGTAGTACTTGAAAACAAAACAAAACAAAAAGCCAAAATCAGCTCTGCCAAAATGCTTATCATTTGTTTATAAATCAAAAGGGGCCACTGGAGCCCACATAAAAAGGGTTTGTATGTGATTAATACAGTTGATGAAAAAATACTTTGTTTTCCTCTTCTATCATAATAGTGAATATTTTATTTTAATAAAAACAAGGGCCCACGGCGCATAATATACCAAGCTCATTTTTATTTGAAATCGTTGAAACAAATCAAAAATATTAGCAACTTCAAGTACCACATATATATAATGGAATGGATTGATAATCTGTCAAAAGTTGACATAAAAAATGCTTTGATTATTGTAACGAGCAACAAACATTGTATGTTTAAACCATGTATGGCAAACGTATATGTTCAAACCATATGTTCACATGTTTAAATATTAAAGTAAAAATAACCAAGATCAACTAGTTATTCAGCTTGCACGCTTTGATAATAAAAAAAGATATTCTGGACTTTCGCAGTTTTTTTCACTTAGCCTTGATTTATCAGGAACACAGAGTAAAAGAAATAGGTGGTGAGTGGCCAGGTTTTAGCTGACAATTAAAAAAATTAAAAATAAGTGGGTCCGACCTGCTCATTGATGGGGAACAATACCAAGTGATAGGAAGAAAAAAAAATGATATAATAAAAGTAGGCTATGGTATCGTTAAACTCGTGCTGACATAAACTTTTTGTTGATTTTCTTTCGATTTGAAGTGCCGAACCAGGGCGCAAAAACGTGCCAAGTGTCACTTAAAGCTTTCAGTAAAGGCTTCAACACGTTTGATGATCTGCTCGCGCTTTATGTTGAACAAAAAGCCGATCATGATATATGAGATTAATTGAATTTTTATTACGTAGGCGTGAAAATAGATATATTTAAAAAAGTAGATATAATGGATTCATCTTTGTACACACAGATAAACATTAAAGTAATTGATGTAAGGAAAATATGTATGAAAATGCAAGGCTAAATCTAATTGTACATTTCTCGCTTTGGCCCTCTGTATTGTTCATTGATGATGCTTTTAAAGTATGAGATAAACCGCCCAAAAAGAAAACAGGAGTAAACAACAGATACTATCTAGCACAAGAAAAAAGAGCTGGATTGCCGAAAAAGTCAATTTTACTCGGGTCGTTTTTCGTGACAAAAAAAAAAGCTCACACAAACATTTATAAGATTTTTTTTGTCACTCACATATAAATATATATTTATATTGCTTTCTTTCTCTTTCTCTTCTTTTCCTTTCCTCACATATACATTTTTTTCTCTTCATAAATACATTCTTATTACTCATAAGAAAGTCAATTCACTTTCTTTTGTTATAATAAAAATAAAAACAAAAGTTTACACATAGGAACGAAAGTTTTATGTTGTACTGGCGATGTTTGATGGCGTCTCTGGAAGAATGCCAGACTTGTTCGGTAAAAAAAGAAGGACTTCATCAGATAATCAACAACAGAGACCTGTAAGATCCCAGCTTCAAAAGAAAAGCGAAAACATCAAGACATGGTGGCGCCAAAAACTCCATAAAACCAATTTTGACGATGATTCGTCTTCTTCGAATACAACATTAGACTGGAGATCGCTCTCTCCTGACCGACCCCCTTTACCATTTTTTTTACCGTCTAACGAATCTACTAATGATACCCATCAAACTACATTAATTCCTCAAGTTCCCATAGAATCACAACCAAGATATAATAATAAAGTAAGTGCTCTTTTTTTAATTATTATTTGTTTATTATTTTCAAATATACTTTTACTTTCGCGGCACACGTTGTTATGTGCTACTTTATTATATATATAAAATAACTTTACGCTATTTTTATAAATAATAATAAAATCGTGAAGGACTATTACTGTTGTACAAAGTAGTTATTTCAAGGTGGTGTGAGCGGGATGTTGGTTTCCGAAAAAAAAAAACCTTGAACTTTGTCAGCTAGAAATAAGTCCATAAATGTTGGTTGAAACATCCCAGCTTTACTACCTTCCTTTTTTTTTCTTTTTCTTTTTTCTTTTAGTCACCATCAAAAGCATCTGAACTGATCATCCTCTTTTTTTTTACTCTCACTTTTCTGTACATTTTTATTATATACTTATTTTTAGTCAAGATCTGCCGAAGATCGTAATAATCTTCCTACACTATTTCCCATTCTAGAAGAAAGCGAAACGATGATAACCGAATCAACAAGTTCTATAGGCATTAAAACCCAAAGCCGAGACAACAGTGATGAAGAGGTGAATCGAATTGGAGGATCTGGTATTGTCGAACCACAGCCTAACAACAGACCCGAGTCTAATTCAAATTCGTCTGCCATATCATCGTCCCGGTCCGTTAGTTCATCAGACGCCTCGTTCCACCCAACTCCTAATGTATGGAAACCAGCACCTAAACCAAGTACTAAATCACCTGTCGAACATTACATTCCTCCAAATACAGTGGGTGATGAAGAACGATGCAAACGTAAATTTGCAAAGGTCCTCAGAGCTGCCTGTAAATATCGTCAACAGCAAATCCGTCCCAGTGAAATGATCTTGGTGTTTGATACTCAGCAAAATATCGATATTATGCGTTTAGTTCGTGAAGGAAAAACAGAACATCATAAGTTTAATGGGTAAGTCTCTGCCATAAAAATAAAAACAAATAATCAATAAAAAAACATAAAGTTTATTTTTATTTTTATTTGTTCTAACGTTACCTGATTTAGTATCTCTCAATACATTCCACCTGAGCTTTCCATTTCAAGCGAATATAACAGTGATATGGTTGATATCTGGGTTCTTGGTGTTCATCTATACCGTATGCTGATTGGTAGCTTTCCCTTTGTGGCTGAAAATGATCAGCAAATGTTTAAAAAGATGATACACGGTAATTTTAATATCCCAACCAACTTATCAGAAGGTAAAAGTCCTGCAAGATCAAGTATATAAGCAATATAACCTAAATTATACATCTTTTTTTTTTTAGATGTCAAGGATCTCTTAAGACGTATGCTTGCGCCTGACGCAACACGTGCATCTTTAGATTTGGTTATTTATCATCCTTGGATCAAGCCATATCGCTCATATCTTCTGGAAGTATACCGTAAACAACCCAAACCTTCAAAAACAATCACACCTGAGAGCTATAAGAAGAAAAAGAAGGATACTAATTTCATCAAAAAGGCACTTCTTCTTATTATCAAGGGTCCATTTCCTCCACCTAAAAATCCTTATAGAGATCTGGCTCATTTAGGCACACGTGAATCTGTTTTTCTTGCTGCTCAACGTTGTTAGACGAGCCTCTTGTATATTTTTAAAAATCCCATTTTGTATTATAGTTTTCTCTCTATTACTCTTTTTCTACACATTATATGTTTTTATGTTATGTTATTTCCATCAACATTCTCCTACCCTTTTTCTTAATTATCTTGAGATAAATAATAAATAGATGGGAAAATGAAGGAAAACGCTGTTTAATTTTAATTCTAATATTGCTTATATAAAAATAAAGAAATAAATATTATAATATTTATTGACTATTTATTGATTACTAAATTACGTTATTATTACTATTATTACTTATATATAAAACAATCATGTATATAACAAAAAGGGGTGTTATCAGGTTGGTATTAAATGCTTGTGATTGCAATGTTTACATAAACCAGTATTAGATAAATTGCCATCAAGTTTACGACAATCACATTCGGAGCATGCCAAATCGGTTGATTGATTTGCTGTTATTTTTGGATCGTGGACGCCAATCTGTGGATTGACACCTGATTTATTACTGCTATCATCTGCTAGAGATCTTTCTATTGTTGCCGGGATGTCAGATGAAACAACAGGGATAGATTGAGGTGGTGGCGTTGCAGGAAGAACAGGTATGGTTTCAGACTTTCTCTTCCCATCTTTTTGCTCTTGTTGTTGATACGGTTCAGTATAATTTACAGGAAAAATACCTCGTTTTGAATGAGCTTCTCCAACCCACCAGCCTTTATCGATTTCATCAATGACCTGGATAATATCACCTGCCTTGAATCCAACCTCGTCATCATTTCTAGCATTAAAATCAAAGCGTGCCTTTCTATAAGTATAATTGTCAGCATTATCATCCTCTTTAGGTGTCGATTGTCCGTCATCAAAAAAGCTGCTGTCATTACTATGCTTTGTGTTGAAGGATGGTCTTTGACTGAATAGAGTATCCTCTTCCTCCTCTGATTTATAACTGCTACTAGTGATACCAGTGTAAGATTCGAGAAGATCAGCTTGACTTGCACTTCTATATGGATCCGAAAAGGTTCCCCTTTTCCCCCAGCCTGATCGAATGGCCTCTAATTTTTTAATTGCCTGGTTATGGTAACTGTATTGTGCTTCTATTAAGGTATACAACCCGTCACGGTGATCACTCTATCATGATTATGACAAGCATTAGCACACTAATAGCATATTTATATAATAATGCTAACATTCATACCTCAAACAACTGTATACGTGCCATTTGATCAAACAGTAAACGCTCTGTTTCTTCATATTTGATCTTGGAAGCCTGTACTTCCTGTTCAAGCTCCGGTTTTTCTTTTTTCGCCTTACCGAGCCGGTTCAGTTTAGCATCGTAATCTAGTCGACGAGATTCCTGTTTACGTTTAAGATGGTCATAATCCCTATACAACTCCAATCCCTTTGATAGTGTTGTCATGTATCCTTCTCCTACTTCCTTGGATAAATCCAACTGTAGCTCGCCAAGGTCCCTTTCCATTTTTCCCAAGTCGATCAATGCAATGCCTGAAAGGAGTTTAGTTTCTTGTCTGATGCACAGCAGAAATATAAATTACCTAAAGCAGAATCTTTTGGATATTTTCTTCCATACTCTTCAAGCGAATTTCCCAAAATACCAAACGGGACTCCATTCGGGTCCTGAGATGAGGATTTCATTTTCGAAAGATGATCTTCAATTGCCTTGACGGCATAAACAAGATCTTCGTAGCCCTTTCGCCGTTCGGTCGTCTCTTTTTGAAGCTTAATAAATTGGTCTGTTTGGGGTGTAGCTTTGGCTTCACCAAGTTTCTCGCCAGCCCACTTTTTTATTATGTCAGCATCACAAGTCTTTTTTTTTAGGTTGGAATCTCCTCATTTACCTGTTTGAATTTGCCAAGGTTCTTTATCATATCAAGTAAAAGGGCAAAAAGTAAGAGAATAGGTTCTAAAAAATATTGAATGGAAAAAAGAAAAGGAATAAAATATGGAAAGGAGAGAGGTTAAAATAAGAGATGTCAAGTGTTCATTGCGTCATATATACTATATATAATGGGTTATTTGTGCCTAAATCCTCTGGATTTAACTCTAGATGTATTGCCCAAAAGCTTGGTATTCGATGCCTTATATAACGTGACTTTTTACTATTTATCCTCTTTTTCAACTCTTCAGTTACGGTACTTCGTATCATGATACTTGCTTAAAGCTAGCTTGTCATTTTGATTGTGATATCAAGTAGAAGAGACAGGCCTTCATATTACCTGATGTTAAAATCTAGAAAAAGACAACGGTCTATGTTGCCTTATTTTGGCTGAGGCGATCGGAGAGGCCGATCTTTTTAGAATAGCGGATGCATACATTCTATTCATTTTGTCCCACCTACGGAAAAACCATTTTGAACATTCAAATGATATATCTTCCATGATGGAACAATTTTAACACATTTCTTCTTCTTCCACTTCTCCTTATTAAAACATTATTATCATATTCTAAATACTCATAATAGTAATTCCCTCCTTTTTTTTGTATATTTTAATACTAAATTAAATATATATTTTCATCAGACCAACTTGTGCCTTGCATTTTATGGTTGCACCAACCGGGACATTTGCCAAGGCTTGAAGTATAAACAATAGCAAAGGTGTATTATGTATATGTTTATAAAAATAGTATCCGTTGATAGAAACACTAATAATAGTCTATATTCGTGGTTTCTATGGTAACGGTAAATAGAGCGTAGCAATCAGTTGTATGTAAATCTGAGAAACAAGTTGAAGTTGATTACAGCATAAAATCCCTTTCCTTAATAAATAATGTATAAGACACTGAATAGCATCAGTAGGCGGTAATAATAATAATAATAATAATAAAAAGCGTATTGTATATAGCTTATTTCACCACTAGCAAGATTCCATTATGAAGGGCTAAGCGAACAAGACTGTAATCGAGAGATATAACTTGTCTTTGTACCAGAAAGAATATTGGTTGCCCTAAATTCCTTATTATATATAATAATAATAATAATAGTAATGGTAGAAGACATTCCACAACTGTTTCAGTGATTAAATAATTGATCTCTGTACTATTATAAATGTAGAGTTCGGAGAAAATCTAACAAGCAATGGTTATGATTGCTATTTAGTTATCTTTAGTGTCAAATGTAATTCCCTTTCTGTGGATAAAGCAGATGGAAAGCTTATATTGAAGCATATCCCATCGCGCAAGCGTAAAGTTGTCTATTTTGTTATTACAGAAACTGTTGCTAGGCGATAAATGCATAGTGGTAGTTACCATGTTTACATTATATGACTTATAAAAAGCCAGTCCAAGTAGACTCGATAAGAAGGGAATTATGCATAATATTCATACTTGAGCATTTGCAAGACAGATTCAAGTAGTATTGCTACCATGAAGTATATGCATGAGATTACTATGTAGCTTACTATGATCAGCACCATTGCGTGCAGGCATCGGAAGTTGAAAATTAACCACAGTCTTCTCAAAAAGACTAAAAAAATAGCAGATGCAAAACCGCTCTTTATTTTTTTCTCTTCTTTCTCCTGTTTTCTTTTCTTTTGTACAAACTTTACCAAAAATAAAAATGGCACCAAGTACACTCTTCCGTTCGGAAGAGATGTCGCTCATTCAGTTGTACATTCCTGCCGAAGTTTCCCAACCCTGCGTCGCAGAGTTGGGTGAGCTTGGCAAAGTACAATTCAGAGATGTAGGTTACTTTTTATCTTTGCGTCATTATATTCCATTGTCTTACACTTGCCTTTTTATTTCTCTTTTTAGCTTAATCCCGAAGTCAATGCTTTCCAACGTTCTTTCGTTTCGGAAATCAGAAGATTAGATGAAATGGAGCGTCAATGTCGTATGTATATTTAAAAACCAACTTTATTTAAAATAAAAAAAATAAACAAGCAAAGCAAAAAATAATAAAAAATAAATATAAAAACGCGTTATATACTTACTGTAATTCCAATAGGCTTCTTTCAAGCACAACTTGAAAAATCCGAAATACCAATCAGACCCTTAACAACTGCTACTCGTGCTCGTTCGGCTCAAGAAGTGGATGATCTTGAAGAAACGCTTCGTGAGCACGAAGGCCGTGTCTCACAAATGAACTCTTCCTACGAGTCTCTCCAGCGTCGTTACCTTCAGTTGACAGAGCTACGTCATGTGTTGAGAGAGTCGTCTAGCTTCTTTCACCAGGTATGGTATAATTAGCATTATCGTTTCTATAAACTAAACAAAACAAATAGGCTGAGTCCAGACAGGATACGATGCGCACCTCAATCGACGATCAAGACGAAACCGCCGGATTATTAGACAACGACGTTGAACAACAAAATTACGACGGCGATAATGTTAGATTAGGATATGTCACAGGTGTGATTGCGCGTTCACGCATCCAAACCTTTGAGCGTGTGCTTTGGCGCTCGCTGCGTGGTAATCTTTTCATGAACTCTGCAGAGATTGATGAGCCCATCATTGATCCTGATAACTCGGATGTCATCGATAAGAACGTATTTGCCATCTTTGCTCACGGTCCTGAGATCCTCGCAAAAATTAAAAAGATCTCGGAAAGTTTAGGTGGTACTTTATATTCCATTGACGATTCCGCTGATAAACGACGTGATGCGCTTTTGGAAGTTACTTCTAGAATTGAGGACTTGAATAATGTAATATATATAATGCTTGTATATTGCTATAAATCATATGTTTATTTAGTTCTATCTTTATAGGTTTTGTCTACTACAAACCAAACACGTCGCTCAGAATTGCTCAAGATTTCTGAAAACATCACTGCTTGGACTACAATTGTAAAGAAGGAAAAGGCTATATACCATACTTTGAATCTCTTCAACTATGATTCAAATAGAAAGTGTCTTATTGCTGAGGGTTGGTGTCCTACAAATGATATTGCCTTGGTTCAACAGTCATTGAAGAATGCCACTGTAAGTTATTATATATATTCATATAATGCGGTATGTCATTTCTAATCATCATCATCGTCATCATGTAATTAGGATGCTTCAGGTACAAATCTTCCTTCTATCCTCACAGAATTACATACCAAAAAGACCCCTCCCACTTATCACCGCACCAACAAGTTCACAGAGGGTTTCCAAGGCATCATCGATGCCTATGGTATGGCCCGTTACCGTGAAGTAAACCCTGGTTTGTTCACTCTGGTGTCTTTCCCTTTCCTTTTTGCTGTCATGTTTGGTGATATTGGTCATGGTTTCCTCATGTTCTTGGCAGCTCTCTATCTCGTCTTGAATGAGAAACAGCTCTCCCAAAACAATGGTGAAATCTTTAGAATGTTTTTTGGAGGTCGTTACATGATGTTGATGATGGGTTTGTTCTCCATCTTCACAGGTGCCATCTATAACGATATCTTTTCATTATCTCTTAGCGTATTCAAATCTGGTTTTGATATGCCTACAAATTACACATCAACTGACGCTGTTGAGGCTCTTCCAAACGGACACGTCTATGCGTTTGGTCTTGATCCTGTAAGTTTTTATTTTATTATATATTTGGGGGATTTATCATTTTACTTATCAAATTCAAAAGGCATGGCACGGATCCGAAAACTTTTTGCTGTTCACCAACAGTTACAAGATGAAGCAAGCCATTGTTATTGGTGTCATTCATGTAAGTTTAAAACCACACAAGGGTGTATTTTGGATACAGGATAATAATATTCCATTATTTTTTTTAGATGTCATTTGCTATTTGCTTAAACGTCTTTAACCATATTTACTACAAACGCAAGGCTTTCGTTTGGCTTGAATTCTTACCCCAAATTTTGTTTATGGAATCCATTTTCGGCTACCTTATTTTCTGCATCATGTACAAGTGGAGCGTCAATTGGTGGGAACTTGATGCCGATGGCAATCACATTCATAACGCACCTCCTAACTTGCTGAATATGTTGATTTACATGTTCTTGACCCCTGGCAAGGTCAATCCTGAGGAGCAACTCTTTAAGGGTCAGGGTCCTGTCCAAGCCATGCTCTTACTTGTTGCTGTGGTATGTGTACCTTGGATGTGGTTTGCAAAGCCATTCTATCTTAAGAGAGAAGCCAGTCAGCACCATTACGAGACCGTTGCCCATGATGAAACTGATATTGATGGCGAAGAACATGCAGGTGGTGCCTCCAATGAGGTCGATGATGACGAGGAAGAGGAAGAGTTTGATTTTAGTGAAGAGATGATTCATCAAACCATCCACACTATTGAATTTTGTTTAGAGTGTATTTCCAACACTGCTTCTTATCTCCGTCTTTGGGCTCTTTCATTGGCACACGCACAGCTTTCCAGTGTGCTTTGGGACATGACACTCAAGATTTGGTTCCCCATGAGTGGTGCCATCGCTGTTATTGGATTGGTTGTTGGTTTCTCAATGTGGTTCGTACTCACAATTGGTATCTTGTTATGTATGGAAGGTCTTTCTGCTTTCCTTCACGCTTTGCGTCTTATGTGGGTCGAATTTGATGGTAAATTCTACAATGGTGATGGTATTGCCTTTGAGCCGTTTACCTTTGCTACTGTATTAGAAAGCACCCCAGAATAGATTCAAAATAGCACAATTCATCATTTTTTTTTTCGTATAATAAAACTTGTAATTAAAAAAAAGAAGGGGGCGAAATAAGTGTTTTGATAAAATAAAAATAAGAAGACGCGTTTCCTTTGAGAATTAAATGATCCATGTATGATAAACGCCCCATAAAATCTTACATCTGCTTAACGCGAAATAGACACATTAGGGGTGTAAACCAACTCTGCTTTTGCTACATCTACTATTATATTAAATGGTATTTATTTTATATAAATCAGCTTGTTTTTCTTTAGTTTCTTGAACACAATACGTTTATGCACTCAGCCGTTGTGTAGTGAAGTGTTGTAAGAAGTACTGTGTTTCTTTTCTTTCGATCACCTTTGCATGCTTTTTCTGCATTTCGTTTTTTACCAAATGTTAGCTCTTTCGTCATATTACATTACTCTTCTTGATAGCGTGAAAAAAATGGAGAGAGAATCCAAGATATATCAACTGTATTACCTCACAAGTTGTGATGTTTCTCAAAAAGTGTATTTTAGGTATGACACAAAAAAAAAACAAATATTTATGCATAAAAAAAATAGCACTTGTAACAATAAGTGACGCTAACGGAAAATGATAAAAAAAGAACCTCCAAACTTGTAATCATCTTATCAAAGTTTTTTCTTCTTTTTTTTATTTATCTATCTTTTATTTTTTTAACTTTTATCCATATTATTGGTATAAGCCTTCACCTCCGTTTATCATTAACCTTTTATATATATTTAATCTTTCATTGGTAAATGTCAAATCCAAACCAAGTTTTTCAAATCAATCGTATCCGCGATTGGTTTAAAGACAAATGGGGCAGCGCTGATTCAGAAAATGTGCCTCTTCTAAACCGGGAAAGAGGTACCATGGAGGCACCAAAAAGATCCAATTTTCGGAACATAGTAACTGCTGCAGTATTTGTTATTGTTGTGGTTGTCGTTGGATTGATCATTGGTTTCTCGATAAATGGTGACGATCAAAGCAATGGTAAAGGGAAAATTAAGATATAGGATTCAAAAACTTACTTCTTTTAATAATAATAAAAAAAGGACCAGTCTATCCTCCTCTTTCAGAGCCTGAAAGAGCGATCATCGAATTACCTTCTAACCAAAGCATCAAAGAATACCTACGTTATTATACATCAGAGGCACATTTGGCCGGTACAGAGAGCGATAAACGACAGGCCGAATGGACAAGAGACCAGTTCCAAAAATTTGGATTGAATGCGACGATTGAGACCTACTGGCCGTTACTGACCTATCCAAAGGGACACCGCTTGGCAATGATTTCGGGACCGGAGCACTTGAGATTTGAAGCTAAACTGACAGAGGGTATCATTGATGAAGATGAAACAAGTAGAAATCCAGATAACGTCCCTACTTTCCATGGTTATTCTAAAAATGGAACTGTGACTGGTCGTGTTGTGTATGCAAATTATGGACGCAGAGAGGATTTTCAATTCCTTGTTGATAGTGGTATCAATCTAAACGGTACTATTGCGCTTGTACGCTATGGCGGTGCGTATCGCGGCCTTAAGGTCAAGGCTGCTCAGATGTATGGCTGTATTGGTGCCTTGGTTTATTCGGATCCAAGTGATGATGGACCACTCAATAAGGAAGGCTACCCTTATATCCATCCAGCCGAAGAATACCCTAATGGACCCTGGAGACCTAAAAGCTCTGTACAGAGAGGATCTGTCATGTTTCTTTCGGATGGTTGTGGTGACCCATTGACGGAAGGCTATCCTGCTACAGAAAATGCCACACGCATCGATCGTGACGAGTCCAAGATTTTGCCCCAAATACCTTCGTTACCGTTATCGTGGGAGGATGCACTACCACTACTTAGGGCTACCGAAGGATTAGGCATAAATGATGGGGATGATTGGCGAGGTGGTTCGAGACAAGTCAACTATTATAGTGGTCCTACAGAGGGTGAGGTGATCTTGACAAACCATGTTGAAAATAAAATCACGCCTGTTTGGAACGTCATTGGCCGTATAGAAGGTGCAGAAGAACCTGAAAGATCAATTATCTTGGGCAACCATCGCGGTAAGAATTCATTTCTTCTTTTTTATAAGCTTTTTTTTTATAACTTATATTCTTCCATATTATTTTTTTTTCTTTCTTCAACTAAAAATAGATGCTTGGGTTTATGGAGCTGTGGATCCATCTTCCGGGTCAGCCACAATGGTATGTTTACACCCATCCTTGTTATATAATATTATATTACATATTAAACTAAGTCTTGTCCTTTATACAGATCGAACTTGCCCGTGTTTTCGGTAAACTTTTAGAAAAAGGCTGGCGACCTCGCCGCACAATTATATTTGCATCATGGGACGCCGAAGAATATGGGCTTGTAGGCTCTGTTGAATGGGTAGAAGATCACAAGGAGTGGCTTGAAAGAGAGGGAGCAGTCTATCTTAATGTGGATACAGCTGTAGGTGGACCGTACTTTAGAATGGAAGCATCTCCTTCTATCCATAGACTTTTCTATCAAGTAACTTCAATGATCCCAGATCCACTCACCGGCAAATCTGTCTACGAGGTGTGGGGCGAGGTGACCAATGCTACCCAGACACCTTCACCCGTCCCTTATATTGGTAACCTGGCCAGTGGATCCGACTATGTACCGTTTATGGATCATGTGGGTATAACCAGTGCAAGTTTTGCATTCCAGGGATCGTATGGCGTCTATCACAGCAACTATGATAGCTTCCACTGGATGGAAAAGTTTGGCGATCCAGAGTTTGCATATCACAAAACACTGTGCCAAATTTGGGGCTTGCTGACGTTGCGACTTGCAGATGATATGATTCTACCTCTCTATCCAAGCGACTATGCTGATAAGCTCACACAGCATGTAGCAGACTTGGAAAGAGTTGCGCACCCACATACGTTTGCCATCTTGGGAAGAGCGGTGAGAAAATTTGCTAAAAAGGCACATAAATTTGAACGTAAAAGACAACGTCTCGAGTCGCGCTTGGCTGAATATAAATCCGTGGATGATTTACCTAGCGTTCTTTTGAAACGTTTACAAAAGGCAAACATAAGATTGACGGGTTTTGAAAAAGGGTTTATTGATCCTCAAGGCATCAAGGGTCGACCATGGTTTAAGCATGTGGTTTACGCACCAGGAAAATGGTCTGGCTATTCATCTCAGGTGTTCCCAGCCATTGCTGAAAATGTGGACATTAAGGATTACGAAGAAGTTCGTATTGCAGAGGGCCGTGTTGTGGAAAGAATCAAACAAGCCAAAGAGTGGCTAAAAAAGGATTAGAAGTGATCTAAATTTATTTTTTGTTTTGTTTATTTTGTACAAGTTTTTCTAAAAAGAAAATAATAAAAATGCAGGAAGTGATATAATTTTTTTGTAAACGTTTTTCTTAGTTCAATGATGGTATCTCAGTTCTATTTGGATTCTTGTGGTATTAAATTAAGTGAAAATAAAAATTGGCAGTTATCAATGGCTGGGTCTGTCATAGTTGCAAATACTAATGGCAGTTCTGTTTTGTGGCCATTATTCAAACATTTCATATTCTTTCCTCTAATAATTTGCACGATGGCAGACTACAGGAGAGTGTAATATTAGATTTGTTCAAGACAGCAACATAATAAAAATTTGAACTTACAGTATGGATGTGTCGAACTTCTATAAAAGATGGATCAAATGCCATAACATATGGATAAGAAAATGCAAATGATTCCGGCATTCCTTCCCACTCAATCAATAATTCTGGGAAGAGTCGATTTCCTTTTCTATCAATAAACAAACCATAACCTATTCATTTAAAACAAAAGATATAAGAATCGTTATCGCTATCCATGCTTTTTAGTAGTTTTTTTTTTTTTTTTTTTTTTTTTTTTTTTTTTTTTTTTTTTTTTTTATTTATTTTTTTTTTT
>VCJI01002011.1:16103-31022 GCA_024139395.1 Backusella morwellensis
TAAAAAAATATCTATCATATGTTGTTCATGCATAACCTTCTGTCGGGTCAGTTTTTTGTTATTTATTTATGTTCAAAATAATTCATAGCTAGTCATATGGTAGCCCTAGTTTTGTAGATTCAATGAATATACCGAATTATTCTTTGTCGCCTTTTTATATATGTTTTCACTATCGTGAAAGATCATGTTCCTTTTTTACAAGTAATAATTGAAAAGAAAATGTAAAGAGCGAATAAAAAAATCAATTCATTTTGTTACTTTTTTAGCTTGAGTTTTTCTTTTAGTCTATTATATATCTTTTGTTTTTTATTATATTTCTGAACCATAACAAAAATGCAAATATAACTGTGTATCCCCCTACAATCCATAGGTCTTCTTAATCTTCTCAATCATGTCCACAGCCTTTGAAAGTGAGCCATCGACCTGGTTCGCCAAGGTAGTTGATCCATCCTTCTTCTTCCATGTAAGGAAATCACCTATAGATAAATTGATATGTTGAACAAGATCACGGATCAACTTTTCATGAGTTTTGGCCTCCTTTTGGTGATCAAGAATGTCCTGATAGAAGGTGATGGAGGATTTGATCAATGGTTGGAAACCTTCGAGCAATTTGGCAATTTGATCATCAGTATAGGTGTCAGAGACTTTGAGACAACTGGGGCGGAAGGATTCCATGTCGGCAATGGCTTGCTTGGCGGATTTTTCGAATTTGGAAGCGGCATCGTGCTTTCCCTACTGATGTGTGATTAAAATGTCAATTGGGCGTTTAAAACGACCTTTACCTTGATAATTTCATCAAAGTCTTTGGTTAAGCTGATGGCAGAGCTGTCTGTTTTCTTGATACCTTCGATGCACTCATGAATGATTTTGGCTTGACTGTCATCTCTTTTGGAGAAGCTTGCAGCATTTGCTTTTGTGATAAAAATATATAAGCATACATTGGGTAGTGTTTCTTATTTGAAAATATTTACCAAGGCATGCCATGGAAGCTGTTACAAGTAAAAAGGATGTGAATTTCATGTTGATATCGTTGTTGGAGATAAAAGAGAAAAATGATTGAAATAGCTCCAAATTTTACGAATATATACTTTCGACAAAGTTAATAGTCGTAGGTTTGATAAACAACTAGATATGCATGACGTTTTGATTATATTTGATTTGAATAAAGTAAAAAACGAATTGTTTGTATCACATACAGCATTTACAGTCGAGTCTCGATACTGGAATGCTCCAATATAATGGTATACACCTCCCTATATACAGATGTTATTCACATAATTTCTTGTCCAAGCGACATTTTCAATGACTAAAAAAGGCAAAATGTATAAATTATTTCGAGATGATTCCATCATTCCGATTTCGAGGTTTGACTATGTTTGGATGCAGTAACTTAATTTGCGTTTCCATCCTCTTTCTCTCAATGCAGTAATGTTATAGTTTATGTTCATCCGTTGTGTAACAGATATACTAAATTTTACTATATCAATTCTGTAAACTCTCGTTAAATGCGGTGAATGGAAATGCTGTAAACAATAAAAGCAATGAAGTGGGGAATCCATGAACCCGGAAAATGCATTCAAAAAAGTAAATAGATCTGTTTATTTGTTTTTTTTCTGAAAATTCTTCAACAAGTTTATTTTGAAATACATGATTGAAAAAAGTCGATCCCCTTGGAGCACTTTTTATTTATGGCTTCTTGTTAACAAACTTGTAGAGTCTCTTTCCCAATTCAGTTCCAATCAAATCCGTCATTTGTTTTTGCGACATATGAACCAGCTGATTTAGATTCTTTACATTATTCATAACATGTCGATAGTTTGTGGACGTGATACCCGGCATACTACGAAGCATATCCTGAGGTGTCATATTATGGATGGTCTCACCATTTTCGCCTTCCTCTGCACCAATAATGCCGGCCCTTTGTAAATCGGGTTGCTCTTCTGATTTCTATTTTGTATATTAGTATACGGAAAGATAAACATTGGGGATTTGGTATTTTACTTTCAACTCTTCAAAAACAGTAGCAGTTTCATTTGGATTGGACGACCAGATAATCCTCAGTTTTGGAAACGAAAGTGTTAATAGTACAAGTTTGGAGGATAAATCGCTCTCTCGAACATGCTGATTCATCGATGATAAACTCTATATTACACATGTTAAACATTATCCTCTCTCACTGTATATATCTTACCTGCAAAGAAAACGATTTATTTTCCTCAAACTCAATCAGCAATATAGGAATTTTATAAAATAGAGACATGCTCTCGCACTGGGTATATAATCTGCCAGACGCAAATGATTGGATGAGATCCGATATGGATTTACGCTCCACACACATATCCGGGCTCAAGATATAATCGCCAACTTGCAAAGTACATGGTATAATGTCAATGCCTTGACCATACAGCATGGGCGGTAATGAACTGCGAAACTCACGCATATCCACAATGACCTTTGGTTTTTCAGCCACTTTTATCTGACCGCCATAATGTCGGGTGTTGACTTGAATCACGTCAAGTTCTTTTGGTTTACGTCTATCTGCAATTGGAATA
The DNA here is from genome assembly GCA_024139395.1 of Backusella morwellensis. Classification (NCBI taxonomy): domain Eukaryota; kingdom Fungi; phylum Mucoromycota; class Mucoromycetes; order Mucorales; family Backusellaceae; genus Backusella; species Backusella morwellensis. The sequence goes on from VCJI01002011.1 coordinate 18,656, forward strand.
GCCATAATCTAGCGTATAAAGGTGAGTACATGCGCGTCTTGTATTTACGCTCCTTATTTACCGATTTTTCATGAATCAGCTTTTCAAACGATTGCTTCTCCTTTCTAATCAATGACAAATAATTTTGTTCCTCTACCGAATTTTCATAAATGGCAAAATAAACACGGACATTCAATGTCGGATTCAATGCGCGATACACCTCGATTTGACGGATAAATGCCGGGCTTGGGTCATACAGGATGATGAATTGGGGTTGCAGATCCTCCAGAATTTGGTTATTGACATCTTGTTCGTAGCATTGGATAGTGACAGTGGACCGACTGTCTACCTGCTCAAAGAGTGGAAGTATATCGTGGTCGCCTAGTTGGATATCAATATCGTCTAAAACTGGTCCGATTCCGATGAATCCTTGGTCCTCTTGTTCTTGCTCGACATCATCATCTAGTCTAGATTAGGTGTTAGTCAACTTGCATAACGCACAACAAGGGTATACGCTACATTTTAGTTGTCTCAATCACATCGTTTTTAAAGGTGTCGGCAAGAGAGCTACGACCTGGATTGGAAGCAGCTGCTGATCCACCTCTTACACGTCTACGTTTATTAGGCGGTCCTCTACCACCCTGTGGAGTTGGGGTTTGCTGCTGTTGCTGTTGTGGTTGTTGTTGTTGCTGCTGTTGTTGGTTGCTATAGTTTGTTTGTAATGATTGTATATTTGATCTCCACTTAAAAAATGATCGTGCGATTTGTTTTAAAAATAAAGAGTCCGTATTCGCAATGTATTGTTTGATTTGTGAGCATGTACGTGTATCCGATACCATAATAAGAATAGGCGCACTTTCTTCAACAGTATCTGCCTGTATTTCCTCCAATATTGTCCTGAGAAGCTTCCATTTAGGCTGCTCTTCAAGCACGAGTTTGATATGTGAGGGCATATCCGCATTGTCTTCCTCACCCAATACCTCCACTTCTAAATCATCAAATTCGGGATCACCTTTTCTTAGATAGACACGCTTACGAGCGGTCTAGTGGAAACCCGTAAATACAAGGTTCTACTTTTTATATATCCCATTTTTACTTACTGAAACTGCTCGATCGCCTGCCTCCAAAAATAGCCATTGTGATTGGCGTACCAGCTTTCCATCCTGTGAGGTATTTGCGGCAATCACAGTTTCCATAAAGCTGTAAAAGGACACGCAGTCATATGCTGTCAGATATCTACAATAGAGTTTAGCAGCACGCCAACCTGATCATTAAATAATCAACAAAACCTTATCAACTGGCGTAATATCTTTAGATCGCCGACCAACTGCTTTGATGCAGGGCTTACTTGATGCCAAATAGGGTCCAATTGGATGCGCACAATCTGATCAAACGAACGAAAGAATGCATTTTCAATAGTCAATTCTTCAACATCAATCTAACAATGAGAATCAGTAAATTAATCTCGAGATAATTTGGTCTAGATATTTACAGTTGTATTGGATCGCTTCAGTTCTTTCAGTGTCATCTCCATACACTGCACCAGACTCTGTTGAATTATTTCCATTGCCTCCGTCATAGGCTGATAAAGTTCAATGACATTATTATCTGTCTGTGAAAGATCCTCTGCCACAGTGACATGAAAACGAGGCCACAAATGCACTTTCCGTAATTGAAGTGCCTTTAGTCTATTTTGTAAAGGCGCAAATCCTGTCACAAAAGCCTCTGGTCGATCAGAGAAAGCCTTTATAAAGCCTTGCTATATATTTCATGTATTACTATCTGTTTTTTGATTGATTAGATTGGTTACATCAAGTGTATTTACTTCGTTCTCATCACGATAAATGCGTAGAATCAGCTCTTCCATTGAATTGGGCCTTATTCTGAAAATCACACTTGTCAATCCATGTTGATAATTTATTACTTGTCATATGCATTACCTATGTGCATTATATACAATGATACCGCTAATAAGAGCGGTGGGTATTCTTTTTAACAACAAATCCACAGCCAGGATTCTTGAAGTAACTGAAAAGACACCGCCTTGTCTATACATGTTACTCCTATAAAGGTATAAGTAACAATCGACTTTATACACATGAATATGTAGCAGAACCTTGTTTCCGCCAAAGTATTATATACAATACGCTTCATATTATCTTTTGCTGCAACCCCATTCCACATGAGTTGTTCATGCAAGAGCTGGTCTTCTTCTGGTGTGCTGTTGATGATCAACACCAAGTGTTTTCCGCCCACATAAAGCTGCACAAGCGAACCAAACAGCTGGAATAAACCAAGTCCCGATGATAATATCAGCAAACCGTCCTCTTTGACGATCTCTTCAAGAATGTCACGTTGGAAGTTTAACATGAGAATATTGCTGCGACAACAAGGACGAGAATAAAACAGATAGAAAAAGAAAAAAGCATTCTTAAACACCTTTTTTAAAACCCAGACATGCGACTAGATTGGAGACACCAAAATAAAATGTGTATTTGCTCTTCTCTTAATAATACAACCACCTTACTAGATTCCATTAATTAGTAGTATTAAGTCTATACACAGTACTGACGAGTTTAAATCACATCGTTATCTTCATCAAGATAGATATTAAGTCATCGTCAACACTAGCGACAAGCATGAACACAGATATATTCTTACATGCTTGGATAAAACATATGAACAGTACTCTTTATCAGCGCTCCATTTGTAAACAAGTGGCAACTTCTCTCTGTTTTCTAGTGAATTTGCGTACTCTGATTTTATTTTTGCATATTCATTTTTGCATTTATAGAATATCAAAACAAACAATAGGGTTCATGCAATAGCGTTTTAAAATAGAGTTTCAGAGTATTTGTACTTTTCTTCTTTTTTCTACTTTCTTTTTTCTTGTTGATGAGCGCAGCCAAATAAATAAAAAAGCAGAAAATGTTTATTTCACATATAATGATTTAAAGGGACCAATTTTTCACATGAAAATAACATGTTTCTTGACTTGAAAGTCCAGAACCTATGGTTCTATAAAAATGCAAAATATTCACACTGTCCCTCACTATCTTACATAATACATTAAAAAGGTGTACTAATCCTGCAAGTCGAGTTTAAGAGATCTAGTGAACTTCTGGAAGCAGTGAGTTTAAAATCGAAAAACTGGTGGGCATACAGTGAACGAAATTGGATTTGTCTGCCGTATGCCCACTGTATGCCTACCAATTTTTCAGTGTACATGCACTTTGTGATGTTTATAAATAAAGAATTTTTTTCAAGTTATTAAGAAAAGTTTTAATACTTATTGATAAAAGGTTGATGAGAAAGAAAATATATTAAAGGAGGTAGATCTTTCGTATTAACCGAGGGTAAAGCAGTAAAATATCGGCTTCAAAATTATAGAGATGAAAATGTTCTATGTTATCAACCTGTCCAATGAAAAAGTGTAAATTTATCAAACAATCAAAACGCAAAATTGTCATAGTATAAGACTATCAAACTGTAAAAGTGAAAAAGTGCAAGTTATTTAATCTTTAGGAATGAGCGCCCGTTATCTCGGTGCACTTTTGCATTTTTATACTTGCATAATTTTTCATTTTGATAGTTTGATGGTTTGGCACTTTTTCATTTCGATAGTTTGATAATTGGATACGTTTGCATTTTTCTAGCTTTGCAATTATAGTTTAGCACCACGAAATACTTGAATACTACCCCTTATTTTATTTATTTGTCATTGCTCGTATCAAACGAGTGTATACTGTCTCTCAAAGGAGCAGTGGTTATCGATGAACTTTTGCTTGAAAAGTTCGTACGTTCTTTTCTGCTTCATTCTTGCTTTAGAAAAGTAGATGGCCCGACTTTTGTCTCTAGTTTCTTTTTAGACATCATATGAGACTTCCAGTTCCTTTATAGAACACGCAGAATAGTAGTGCATATTGGTCTGTAGACTTTCACCAAGTGCAACATCTTTGTTGCGTTCCAGCTTCTTCTTCCTTTCAAGTTGCTTCTGTAATGTCTTTTCGCCAGATTCGTGATGAATTATTTTGGGATAGAGTTTCAAGGTATTTGGAAGTTTAATACAATCGGATAAACTTTGAGTGTCTTCGGTATCTATATCTTCTATGTATATTCCAGTTAAAAAAATTACATTTCTATGTGTTTTTATAACTTAAACATACCTTCATCCAGAGTATCACCGAGTGACGAATATCGATTGTACAGGTCAAGGTGCCATTCAAACCGCGGTGCCGTCAAAGCCACTGACTCTGTTGTTGTGACAAGTCCATTGTCGGTACCAGAGAATTTTTTTTTTGCATTTGCGGACGATCTCCCAGTCTAATTCCACATCGTCTGACTTTCCAATGAAGCTGGAGGTGTCCTCTGTGATACGAGTCTTCACCTTTGTTTCAACTTGTTTTTCATCTTGCGATGTTGCGTTTTTAAGCTTATATATGTTATGCTTCTCTCTCTGGACATCAATTCTTAGTTTGTGAATAAGCTGATATAGTCCTAGTCTTCGTGCTTTGGCGGTGTTTATATCGTTGTAAAAATCGGTGTTGCTCTTCTTTTCAAGGCCTGTTAATTCTCTCGTGTCACCATGTGCCCACCCTTCTTTCATTTTTGATTTTCTGTTGTCCAAGAATAATCAGGTTCGTTGCTTGTATGCATCCTTTAATTCTTCCGTGAGATCTGTGATCTTCTGCTGACTTTGCTTTATTGTGGAAGCTGTTGTGGTATATGAGTTTCTCTTATATAATAATAGTAAATATAAACAAAATAATAAGGAATGAGTCTCTATAAAACTCTTTATTAAGTGGAAGAGAGAGCTCATAATAAATCAACCATAAACATCTTAAATAGTACACTGAGTTATAATACGTGACACAAGTTATATTATCGATAAGATACATCATACATGTACCATGTATGATGGAAATGTAAAATACGACAGCTGTTCTAGATGCTGTAGTTTTAGGCTTGGAAGAAGATGCTACAGTTGCTGGAGGCTTAGACGCTACAGATGAAGAAGGATCAGTCTTGGGGGATGAAGCAACAGATGTGGAAGGATCAGTCTTGGGGGATGAAGCAACAGATGTGGAAGGATCGTCCTTGGGTGGAGATTCAGGTGGGGGTTTTTTACTACCAGTTAAGCGTACCGTACAAAGTCTTGGCAAAACCCTTATCGTGTTTGTAAAATCCAACCCATAATCATCAGTTGTGACCAATATTTTTTTCAAATAAAAAATCGAGTTAAACATCGCATCCTTTTCTTCCTTGGCTCTTGATTCGATCAAGTTGCCTTTAAAGTCATAGAAATCCAAGTTTCTGTGCCTGGCAGAGGTTGAGAACAATGAGTGAATAGCACCTGCATCCAAGTGCAAAGCAAATAGACCATTTGGAGTATACATAGGAGACAGTGGGGAACAAAATTTGGTATACTCTGTTGCCTGGAGTATTTGATTAGCCATAATGAAAAGGGGAGCTGGTGGGCCACGTTGTAGAAGTTCTTCTTGGATGGAATATGTGGCATAAGAAGACTTGCTATGTTTAAGACGACTTTGACTTCATTTGGTGTACAATCAGGCTGCTCCTCTTTTATTATATTTGTAGTAATGGTCTTCCCATGATGCTTGTATAACAGGTTCCGTAATACCGCCACAAATGTTTTTATACGACTTCTACTTGTCTCTTTATCCTTCTCTTCTTGCACAAGTTCGTTCGATAACATTGCCTCATTTGATACGCCGTTATTTTCCGAGAGCAATTCAAGCTCAAGATTCTCGTCAACAATCTTCAAAAACAGATATTAATATTTAGAAATGATCAAGACAAAGAAAACTATACCTCTTCAGTTTGGGGACCTTGGCTCCCAGCCTCACCTTCGGCCTTCCTTTTGAAAAATGTTTCCTATTTTTAGAATTGTGGAACTATAGTTTATATACAATTGTTGTGTCGGGATCTAACTACCTTTGTGACTAAATAAAATTCAACAATATAACGCTCTTTTACAATCCGCTTGAAATAAAAACGATTATCAAAATTATAGACCAAAAATAAAAAAAAAAGTGCAAGAGCGAGTTTTAGGTTATTCACAAGCACCTTTTAATTTTTGCAAAAACGCAAAACTTACCAAAAAAATTGTGTCAAAATACACAAATCTTTTTGGTAATTTCTAAAATTTGCGTCGTGGTACACGATTGATAAGGAAATAACTATCCTGTATTAATCATCTGTGTAGGAAAACTGGCCAGTTTTTTGTGCTTTCCCTTGTGTTAGCTTAGCAATTCGTTAATTCCTTTTTGAAAATTTATGAGTTGCCCCTACCCTTCACCTAAAAATCAAAAAAGGAAATCGACAAATACTAACATGACTCTCACACTTTATTGTTATTTTTTTCCCTCAAAAGTCTTTTGTAGGATAGTTATTTCCTTATCAATTGTATTTCGTTCCTAACACAATTGCAGTTGGTTCCACTCCGACTTCGGATGTGATTATAGGCTCTCTAGCCGCGCTTTTATTCTCAGTTTATAATAACAATAATAAAATAAAAAATTTTTCTAATCTAATATCATTATACCTTTCTAAGCCGCGCAACGTGGATATGTCGAATGAACTTACAAGAGAGGAGATCCGAGAGCTTAGAGAACTCAGAGATAGAATCAATCAAAGAGACGAAGAAGACCCAAAACTTCCGACCGAGATTTGGGAAGAATTGGAGCAGTCTACCAAGACTTCCCTTAAAAAGAAATGTCGACAGTTCGCCTGTGATACAATCAAGTATCAGGGGGACAAATGGACCAAGTCTGGAACGATTAACAGCTGCTATCAACCAGAACTTAAGAAATACCAGGTCGATGCCAGTCAAATGGTCACAGCAATCAGTACTGGCGCCGATAGATTACGTACAGCAGGCAGAGGAGCGTCCGAGGTCTACGTTGACCTCCAATGCCTCAGCGAACAAGGAATGGAGGAAGAAGAGTTGGGGATACTCATGGAAAAGGATTTTTTTCTTCGCTCCCGAAGTCGTGGAAAAGATTAACAAGACCAGATTCGAATAGTCAGTGCTCAGAGGAAACACAAACAAACAAAAGACATTCGGTGGCTTTGGACGAGGATATAATAATGGTGGATTCAGAGGTAAAAACAACAGGGGAGGTTTTTTTGGCAGAGGCAGGGGACGGAGTTCTTTCAATCCGACCCAGCAACACCACGAGAGCACTACCAACCAGAGCTCTTAACAACTTCAATTACAACTCCACCAATAATATATCAGAAAAACACAAAAACAATAGAAAAGTCAAAAAACTTACAAAAAACAATAGAAAAGCACACAACTAAATCTCACTACTCAATCCCAACCGATGGAATCTTACCAGGCGGTCGACTACAACACTTTCTTCCAGCTTGCAAGAAGCAAATACATCACAAATGGCCAATATCTATCATCCAGGAAGGCTACCAAATACAATTTCAGCGGAAACCAGTGCCATGGAGGACCAAGGAGAAAGCACTTTCGACCACATTGTGATATTTGTTATAAGCAATAAAAATATTATAATAATAAGTCTTGAAAACAGAATGAGTCTCTTAGTTACTCTTTTATTAGATGGAGAGAGAGCTCATAACAAATCATGACCATGTCACAAATAATAGCAAACTGAGTATAAATAAATTAACCAACGTCATCTGTATTCGATGAGGTCTCGTATCACCTATAGATCTTATATGGCAAAATACGACACACATATCAACAAGCAGTGGACACTGCAGTGGAGGACTTCTTAACAACTGGAGTTATCGAAAGATCACCCAATCAAGACGACCGTTACCTCTCGACGTTGTTTACCCTACAGGAATCCAATAAAGTGCGACCAATCCTAGATTGCCGCAAAATCAACAACTATATCCAGTGCCAACATTTCAAGATGGAGGGTGTACCAGCCCTAAGGGAGATCATAGAACCGAACAATTGGATATGCAAGGTCGATTTGAAAAATGCATATGTTGTTGTCCCAATACATCCAGATTCGAGGAAATACCTGTCATTTCGGAACAAAGGTATTGTATACCGATATTCATCTTTAGCATTTGGGTTGAGTGTAGCACCACGTCTATTTTCAAAATTGATGCGATTTGCATTAGAACCTTTACGTGCCAAGGGGGTTCGTTTAGTATATTACTTAGACGATGTCTGTTTGTTAGCTGAAACCAGAGAAGAAATGCACCAGAATACAGAGCTTGTACTGAAGCAGTTGACCAACTTAGGATTTCTCATCAACTACCACAAGAGCGACCTGACTCCACGACATGTACAAGACTTTCTTGGCTTTACCTTCGACAGCAAACACATGAAGATCACAGTGCCTCAGAAGAAACTCAACAATCTCACCTCCAGAATACGGCAGTTAATGAAGAAGGAAAAAGGTTTTTACTCTTGCAGATGGATAGCAGCATTATTAGGGAAGATCACAGCAATGATCCCAGCCATGGGAGAAGCCTTACTAAGGATCCGATATTTACAACGAGATCTAGCCAGAAGTCTGCATATGAGCTCCTTCGATTGGGAAGCACCATGCTCGATAACCAAGAACAGTTGGAACGAACTCAATTGGTGGATCAAACATGCCCAAGAATTGAATGGCTTACCAATCAAGAAACCAATGACTGTCGTATTTTGAATTCTATAAAGATACTGTATTATACTTCCGACCTGATCTTCTTACTACCTGTATTACTTAATATATCTTGTGTTACTTTTTTCATATATATTCTTACTTTTCCTATTTACGATGAGCCCTCTCTCACTTTCTTTCTTAATAAACGAGAACAAGAGACTCACTTCTTAACTTTGTTCTATTACTATTTAAATCTGTATCGCTAAATCTCACAATGATCAATTGGGAACCAGACCTCACGATCCACGTGGATGCATCGGACGAAGGATAGGGGATTACATCGAAGATGATCGAAACCTATGTGTATTGGACATCAACCGAAAAAGACCTTTCGATTAATGTGAGGGAACTGAAGACAATATATTTTGCATTGAGAATTCACGCAAAAAGATTTCAAGGAACACTGATACACATTCATACCGACAATATGACGGCGTTGAAACATGTACGGAAGTCAGGAGGAACAGCATCGCCGCACCTACAAGCGATAACACTAGACATTCAAGAGCTAAAAAAAAAGTATCAGCTCGACCTCAGATGCTTCCACATTCCAGGAATACAAAATGTCAGAGCCGATCAGCTAAGCAGAAAGTCAAAGCCCCTGTACGAATGGACACTGCCACGCCGATTTTTCAATTTGATCAACCACAGTTTGGGTCCGTTATCAATCGACGCATTTGCCTCGAGGGAGAATCATCGTCTTCCAGGGTTTTGGAGCCGATTGCCAGATCCGGAAGCGGAAGCGTGGGATGCTTTCAACCAGATATGGTCCCTTTGGGTTAAATGGTGCTGGGAGCGAGCACGAGATCCGATTGCATATGAATCAGACCTAGTTGTTGAATATTTGGTCACAAAACAGCAGTTTTCGAGTACCCATTTGAATACAATCCGTTCGACTATAGCGTCTGTAATGAGGGTGACTTATCCTAAAAAACCGCCAATAGCATCTCATGCCAATGTCCTACAATTCTTTGCTGCAAAACGTAGGGTAAACCCGCCGCTCCCAAATGCCAACAAGGAGACTTATAGTCTGGAACCTATATTTAGTATGATTGAAGAATGGGGCGCTACAAACACTTTATCATTGACAAGGCTACAACAGAAGACATTACTCTTCCTAGGTATAAGTACAATGTGGAGACCTAGATCTGATTTAGGAAAACTTGAATTTGGCAATATTCGATTTATGTTTAAGGATGAAGTCCTTGAAGGAGTGACTCTACTTGTAACAGATACAAAGGAAATTCAACCCAAGGAATCCAAGCTCGGTGTTTTGCCAGATAAGGAACAATGCCCGGTTTTCACACTCTGGTATTTTGTGGAGCAGACACAGCCGCGGAAAAATTAGCGTGTAAGTAATATTACAACCCTAAAATCTCTGCTTATTTGCGAGTAATATTACAACAATGGTGGTAATTTGGTATATTACAACCATTTTGGAACGCAATTGCTCGTAATGTTAATATTTTCCGCGGCTGTGAGACGAAAGCCCTTCGTCAACACCTCGCTACCGATCACACCTTATTATTAGGAAATATTGAGAATCCGGCAAAGGTTACTCCGGTCTCCCCGATTACCCGCCCTTGGTACCGAAGATGGCTTGCTTTGACCCCACCCAAATAGAATATTGTTGGGAAAAATTACTTTGTTATTTGCTTGCTTAGAAAGATATAATTATATTAGATTAGAAAACATTTTTATTTTATTATTATTATTATAAACTGAGAATAAAAGCGCGGCTAGAGAGCCTATAACCACATCCTCTGTCTTCGTTTCACCAACATTACCATCGTTTACCACGACACAAATTTAAGAATTGCCAAAAAGATTTGTGTATTTTGACACAACTTTTTTTTGGTAATTTTTGTGTTTTTGCAAAAATAAAAATGAGCTTGTGAATAACCTTATTCAAATAAACAAAAAAATAATAAAAATAGAAAAATTGTCGTTGCATGTAAATAAATACATGCAACTCTTGTGACTAGTGAAATTTTATAATTATACGACTTCCTAATGAGGAACCACCAACTGAGCTGAACTCGAACCACCTTGTATCGTCTCTGATTTCGAGCTCCACTTCACCACACAATATTCTAAATCTGGTTATATTTATAATAATTCCCATGTTTCTCATTTGCTCTGAGTTTCAATTTTATTTCTAAATTTTGATATGAAACACAAAATTCCCTTTTTGTGACTTTTGATAATTTTGTATTTTAATGTAATTCTCCCCTTTTTAATAAAAGTAATCTTTTACACCCCAATTCATAAATTCATTTTTTTTGTCAATAAGAACTAAAAACCTTAACAAGAACAAATTATTCATAACATATTTTTCACTTTATTTTAACGGACTTTGTTCATTTATCTCAAACTCCGATAAAAATTTACATTTTATGTTGTTTTAGAATAATATATTTCTTTTTTTGGTTTAGGTATATGTCTAAATATAGGGTATTTTTTATCTTATTATACGTTTCTCTTTAGCCTCCCTCTTTAATAAAGTTAATACTTTTGAAATGATTAATTATTGTATTTTTCCAATCGATTGGTGGATTGTAATTTGTTTTTGGCGGATATTTTTTTTATTATTGGCGGATGAAGATAAAAAATTTGGCGGATAAAAATTAGAAATTGGCGGATTAGTATTGAGCTTGTAAAAACGATATACGACACTCTGCAAACTTTTAACAAGTGTTTAAATCTTGTGCCAGTGTTATTGTATACCAGATATAAAAAAATATAAAACACTTATCCTCTAAATAAAAGAAAATATATCCGCTAAATTTTTTATCTTCATCCGCCAATAATAAAAAAAATATCCGCCAAAAACAAATTACACTCCGCCACTCGATTGGAAAAATACAATAATAATATAGATAAAAGAATACCTCTTTCTGCAACACATCTTGATAGGATTGTAACCTATCATTGCATCGCCCTGTTTTCCTCTCGTATTTCATGATGCATTTACCAAGCTCGGCCTTAGCGTTCTCTACGAGTTCTTCTTGATCTTGGATTACATCGGTCTCTGGGTAGATGTTTGTCTCCATTTCATATTCCATCTGTTCCTTTAGGAGTACATCCAGCTCTTGGCGTGATTTATTGGTCTTTAGCATATAAGTGTCTCGCTGTTTCATTTCATTCTTGAATAGCCTGCGTTTTCCATTTTAGCTTTTGTTAATCACACTGATTTTCTCCTTTGATTGTAAGGGACTGGTAGGATTCTTTCACCTCGTTCTTCTTCTCTGACTCCTCTATCTTTTGGCGAATGTAGGACTTGTAATTTTCCTCTCTTGCTGGAGCAAGGTGGATTCGCAAAAGCACCTCCAATAGCTTGGACAGCAGTTTATTTACGCGTTTTTTTAGTGCCCACATATTTTCTAGGTTAGTGGAGTATTCCGACAGCTTGGATTCCATTACCGCAGTATCGCAAAACCCCGTTTGGAACTACAAGTAATTATTGTATAAGTCTACTTTATATAAATAAATAAACAAACAAATAGATAAACTATACCTTATGTAACTCTCTGGGGTGAGCGTTAAAGAGGGCAGCGACAAGTGGGTGGGCTTGCAATGTGATTTCCGTCGTTCCTCGAGGGCCGAAATAGTTGGAGTAAATATACTGCAAGTGCTTAAATTCAAATAGTTCACGCATAGCCTTTGATTTATCAGAAATTATAAAAAGTAAGATAAGAATTAAACGAGATAAAAAGTTATATTTT
>VCJI01002013.1:32546-48203 GCA_024139395.1 Backusella morwellensis
GCGTGACTTCCCTTAATGGCAAAGGCGTATTCTGATGAGTGAGAGCAAGTGAGTGAAATCCCAAACGTAAACGCTTCAAGCAACATTTCATATATTTGTTTTGTTCTGTTTTGTTTGGTTTTAGTTTATTATAAACACATCACCATATTCACACTTTTGCTTCATTTTGTGTTGTGTATTTGTAATTGTTGTCTACTTTTTTTAATAAAAAATAGAACGTTATCTTTTTCTATTTTTCATTCTTTCTTTTCAATTCTTTCGTTCGCTATCCAAACAGCGGATGTTACCGCATCGATCGCTCTATCAATCCGAACCCCGCATTAGACATCCATGAAGCGATGCGTGTAAATGGACAACAATCATCATTTTGTTTCTCATGGTTTCACCTTTTGTTTTTGCATTGTCGTAACACAGAAAATACTCGTTGAGAAGTTGATAATAAAAGTAGTTCTTGTCCACAACAATGTGGCGTTGTATTCTATTTTACCAAAGAATTCCATCACCAACCTATTAATTTAGCACCGGAGTTTTTTCTCATCTTTATTTATTTTCCAATGTTCAATTTACCAGAAGAGCATCACAATTCATCATGATTTTAATCGAGTACTGTGCTCTCTCCCTCTATCTCTCTTTCAGTAAATAACAGTTACACAAACGAAGAGTATGATAAAAATAGATGACAGCTTTCATTATCGTCATTTTATGTTTAAAGAAGCATGAGCATCTTGTCATTTTCTATTCCTATATTTTTCTAACAGGCAAAGCTTCTTATTTTATAAACTTACTTGTGTCCTTAATAGTATTAATAAGAGCTTCTCCTTTCTTGTTCCTTGTCTCTGTGTGAAATATATGAAACAACCAAGAAACTCAGTTTCATTAAACTGTATTTTAAATGCAAGTAGTAGCTTGTAATTCAGCTGTGACTTGAGTAAAACACAGTTGGCTGGAAGCAAGCATCAACACCTCGATTAGTATTATTACAGAGAGTATATGAATAAAGATTTCCTTTTATAATCATACAGCATTAATAAAATAAAAATGATAATAGTTATAGTGGTATTATGAAAACAATAGTTTATCCGTATCCACGTGGCTTCTGGTGGCATGATTTATGATTGAAGAAAGTTATCAAAGATGTTATCTTATCTTTTTTTTTGCTATGCTAAAATGATCACTGAACCTGGAAGTCATATCTCCTTTTACAAATAATTCCATCAAAATGGGCATCTTCAATACCATTGAGCTACTAGATATCTGGATTTTATTACAGTATAACTTAATTGCATTAATGAATTCATGATTCATGCTTTTTAGTCAACTTTAACTTGTGTAACAATGCGTTAGTGATAGGCGAATAGGTTTAATTCTGCTTTAAACAGCATTAGTAAAAAGAAGAGTAGGGAGTTTGATTATTTACTCAGGAATGAATCCGTACAGTGCGTTCATTCTTTTTAATATTTTATATTGTTGATAATCAACCTTGTCTTTACACTTTAAATCGACACGATCTTTAAGGCAAGTCTTGGCCTCCTTGAGCAAATGTGGGTCATACACTTTGACTAAACCAATAGATATCCATTGATATTTTGTTTTTAAAAGTCAGTGCACTATACCAAAAAGGTTTTGCTATTGTTTTTGATATTAGAAAAAATATACTCTGTACAAATTCCATGTTCAGAGAAGAATACCTTGATATACGTACAATCCTTCTCAATTATCTGAGACAATGTAAATTTAGCTACCAAAAACCGGTCATTTGGTTTACTTGCATTATAAAGCTGTTTTTACTTCGTTTCTTTCAATTAGCTTACTGCACAGATAATTGTCACCATCATTAATCCATCATATTAGACATTGTCTATAACACGCGTTCCTGCATAGTAGAATCTCTTTGAAGAATAAACGCAGTAGATACCTAGTTTTTCTCCCTTTTACTCAAGAAATTTGAGGTGAAGAACATCGTTAATGCAAATTTGAAAAACTTTATGTTCGCTCTTTTTGAGCTGTTAAGTTTATAAACAGATTCAGTGAAAGGGATGTTACCTTTGTAGAAACTAGCTAAAAAAATGCTTACGGAAATTAGAAGGATTTACGCACGCTGCCCTTTCTTTATTACCATCAACAATGATATGGCCTTGGTTTTATATCTCTATTCGTCATTGATTTTAGATTAATCTACCCATTTGACCTAATCTTATAAAATAAACAACGTTCTTTTCTTCTACTACGGAAAATAGAAAAATTGATTGATGTTTGGTAGATTGATTTTTAACATCTGGATACACTTTAGCATTTTATTTTCCCATGTCACCAAAATTTACTCCTCTGCAAAAGCTATTTAGACGGACACAGCCGATTTCATGCATCACTTGAACCCGGAAAACGAGGATTTCGTGACAATTCAACAGACTTTGATTAAGAGCAACCGCAAAAAAAAAGAAGCATTTTTATCTCTTATATATTTTTCAATAGATACGCCAATTATTCCATTACACAACAAGTAACACATCTCGTCGACTCGGGATAACAAAAATATTGGATTTGCTAATCCTTTGAGCCGCATTTCTCTTGTGTTCTAATCTTTTTTACCACTTTGAAGTAAATTAATGTATACAAACCCTTTTATCTTCATAAACAAAATTAATTGATTTTGCCTTAATGATCTACTTTTAGTTGGCTGCACACAGTAGATTGTGGTTAAATCATTCATTATTTCGTTTAGTCATTTTTTTCACTATTCTTTGATATCTCTTCCAATTGTAACTTGTGATTTTTTAGAATGCATTGAAAGTAATAAGATTAAAGTTACCGCAGTTTTTTAAGCCTTCTTTTTCTTACTTTTTTTCAAAAAAAAAAAAGAATCCTTGGATTCTGTCATCAAATGTAAAAGCGGGGTTTAACTTTTTTAAACTTTAATTTTCTATTTTTAATATATCACGATCACGTCTATAACAAGAATAATCTGTCAAATGCAAATTATTAGCTCCATCATCAAATTAATGAATTCATATATCAGATATATTTATTATAAAGTTACAAACATGAGGAGGATTTATAAATCCATGCACAAAGTGTAAAGAGGGAGCCTTTCCCAGCTCCTTTGATCCAATATCAAATGCAGAGCGGATAGCGAAAATAGATATTTTGCGTAGACCTCGACATGTTACAACAACTACAGTAATTAAAGCTAGAAGCAAAACTGCTCTATTTGCCTGCGCACTTCTTTCTTGTGTTGTCATTTTTTAGCTGAGTATCTTCGTTTAAACTTAATTGCCTTGTTTCCTTTGCACATGATTCAAATGAAATCATCTTATTTACTTGAAAAAAAAATGAATGAATAAAACATATATAAAAGTCGAGGTAATTGATCCCACAAGTGGATTTTATATAGGGAGGGATGCACACAAAGTTTGATACTTTTATCCCGATTTATACACACGATCTGTTTTAATAATAAAAAATGATTTATTGATTTACACAAAAGACTGTGTCGTGTAACAAAGATTAACAGAATATAAAGAGGAGGGTGTATGAGAGGAGTTTCATTTTTTTTTTATCGATTCTTCTTACACTCAATCCTTTCTTTTATTAAAAAAAAATGAATAACTTTTTGCCATCTAAATTAAAACATGAAAAGTATGCTCCTTACGTTGGTGCTGTAGCTACCGTTGCATTACTTTATTCTACTGCACGCTTACTCTCAGGTAGTGGAAACAAACAAAAGGACGGCTTTACACAAATTCCTGTTCCAGGTTCATCCTATCCTTATGTTGGTGAGTATATATACAACAGTTATTGTTTCTATAAACTAAAATATATATAGGCCACTTATTATCTTTGGGAAACCAACCTGGTCGTCAAATTGGAAAATGGCATGATGAATTAAACTCACCTATCATCAAGGTAAAAATGGGAGTTCAGGAATGGATCATGATCGCAGACCCTTATCTTGCCCACAAAATTTTTGTAACCAATGGTGCTCATACCTCTGCAAGACCCTTCAATACCTTCTGCACTACTCTTTATAGCTGCAATCAAAAGGGTATTTCTTATGGTGAAGGCAAGGATTGGAAAGCAGGAAGATCAGCATGTAAATGTTTATAAATTATACTTGTGATAACAGAAACTTATTGATTGAATCTTATCATATAGTCTTAACGGTCTTATCCCCAAATGCTGTAGGACAATACATGGATGTTATTGAACGAGAAGCTAGTCTTTTAACCGAACGCTTGGTTGAAGCAACACAGAAAGATGGTAGTGTCTATCCTATCAGTTTCTTACAATTAAATGCTTTGAATGTCGTTTGCTCCGTTTCTGTCGGAAAGACTTACAAGAGTGTTGAAGATCCTGAGTTTAAGGAAATCGTACACATGATTGAGGTCAATATGAAGCTTGCAGGTGCTGATAAAGATCTTCCAAGCTTTTTACCCATCTTGTCACCCATTGGATTCTTGGTAGAGGCTAAAACAGAAATGAAGGACCATATTGTTAAAATTAGAGATCCTCTCTTGAAGAGACTTATTACAGAAGCCAACATCCAGGATGGACCTAATATTTTTAAGAGATTTAACGAGGAAAACTTCCCACTTGATGATGAGAGCAAGCTTGTCATTCTTAGTAAGTTTATTTTCTTTTTGGATGTATTCAATATATATATGGTTAATAATGGTTCTAATCCTCTTTTTTTTCAGATGATCTTTTATCTGGTGGTATGGATACAGGGTAATTTAATATATATCTTTTGTTTTCTCTCTTGAGTAATAGACTAACAAAAATTTACTTCTTCACGTATTGATTTTTAAAAAAAAAAAAAAAATAGATCCACTACTCTTTCTTGGTATTTCGCATTGTTAGCTAACCATCCTGAAGTTCAAGAAAAAATTTTCAATGAGTTGGATAAATTTATCAATGAAAATGGCCATATTCCATCATTTTCAGATAGAGAGGAAGTCCCTTATTGTCTTTCTGTTATGAAGGAATGTATGAGATTGAAGCCCACCACGCCTTTTGGCTTGCCGCGCGAAGCCACTAGTGATTGTAAGTTATTTTTTTTGTAGTGATATTAAAATAATAAGCCCCAAAAACAACACTTGTATATGTGATGATAAACGGCTTAGTATTCATCAACCTAAACATATATGAGAAAGATAAAAACTAATACTAATCTTAAAAATCATTTGATAGTCGTCGTGGACGATTATTTCATTCCCAAGGGAGCAACATTATTGTGTAGCATGGACAAAATTCATAGAAGCGAGAACTTTTATCCACGAGCAAACGAGTTTATTCCTGATAGATTTATGAATGATTCAAAGTTGATGAATACATCTGCTAATGGAAAAATCCATGAACGTGATCAGTTTAATTTTGGTTTTGGTCGTCGTATTTGTCCTGGTATTTATTTGGTAAGATATTGCTTATAGATAAACATACAAGAGTATTCATTTATAAATATATAGGCTGAAGTGGAAATGTACTGTGCTTTTATCAATGTCTTCTCAAACTGTAGAATTGATCCTATCAAAGACAGTCAAGGAAATTCCGTCTATCCTGATATCGAGGATGTATTGGATAACGGCATTGTACAATCCCCTGTTCCTCACCAGATTAAGTTTGTAAAGAGACAACCTACTACAGTGGCTTAATCACACTTCTTTTCTATATACTTTTTTTTTCTTCCTCTCCTTTGTTTAGTTAAATTTACTCAATATGGAAAGGATATTATTTATACTTTTTAGTTTGGTGCGCCTGTCCTTATTCTTTTTCCTTATATCATGTTTATCTCTTATACATTCCTTTTCTTCATTTTCTTATTTTCATGTATATTTTCTGTATGGTTTAATTCTGAATATAATAAACAAGTCGTGCTTTGATTGTTTACAAAACAACTGAGAAATAGACATTGTGTGACATTTGGCTTTGAAAAAAAAGGAAAATGGAAACAGCAACTCGGTTCCTTGTGCGATGTTTCACATATCTTTGCTTAACAGGAAGTTAATTGTCAATGTTAAATGAAAGAATATTTGTGAAAAAGCATGCCTAATTCTCTCTTGCTATATTGCTGTGATGATGGTAAAATTATGAGCAGTGTTAAAATACATTATGGTTTTAGTGTTTGTCTATATATTCATAATGCATTTGTTGTAAATTCTAACTCGTATTTCAACTTTCTGAGATAGTGAGACGTAACACCATATCATAATTTATTCTTCTATTGTCCACAAGGATCTAAAGGAGACACCTGCCATTATTTTTTAAAAGCACAAAAAAGGAACTCTCAAATATATTTTATAAAGACATCTCCAGAAATTTATGAGGCATTAATGAGTAACACTTCATAGTCAGCATCGAGTTTATCGTACCGGTTTTTATTAGCTCGTAGTATAAGCATAATTATGGCTGCTTTATTTGACATTATATAATAACGATAAATCAGAATAATAGTTTTATTTTAAGTAATAGAAATATATAGTTATTTTTTTTTTTTTATATCTCCATCTCCAATCTACACCCCATCCGTTACATGAACCAGGCTGTCCTCAAAAGGATATTGAATCCGAACAATACGGTATTTGAGTTTGAACCTATACCTACAGCTGCGGTAAAAGACAATTTCGTTTGAATGTTTTAATATATTGAACATAAAAAGCAAAATGTTCTTGCCAAAAGAGTTCCCTTGATTTACGGCATATTGCACGATGCATTGAATTTCGTTTGAAAGGTATTTTTTTATCACGTTCCATCTTGACTTTCAATTTGAATTTAGAAATACTTCTAATCAACACTGGTACTTTGGTACGCTTCAGTCTCTCCTGTTCTCTCTGGTACTCATCTTCAGTAGCGGATCGTATAGCATCTCATCCTTCTTTTATTGTCTGGCGCTCTTAATCTTTCTCTGGTGTTCTCGCCTCTGGTGATTGATAGTTTTCACTTTTCCTCTAAACATCATCAAATGCTAAAACCTATTACTTTGAGAATACGGTAGATGTATCTTGAGTTTAAAAGTAAGTGTCATGACTTGGATAGCTCGCTATTTCCCCCCTCATACTAAAGCCCAATGTGGTTGAGAATACTAAATAAATAACAATGGATTCTAGAACGAGATATATTTTGTGTGAAAACAAGAATATTACCAAAAGCATTTTCATATGCGATTTCATATACATTTGGTACTTTGTTAGGCTCTTTACATTCTTTAATGAAATATAGTGGATTTCATTTAAAATTATCGCATATATTACCTAAATTTAGGTCAAACCGAAAATCTTTGTAAGGTCATCAGGACATTTCCAGGACGTGTAAACGAGGTTGAGTATTCTAATTCAAAGGTTAAAAATAAGCGATGATTATATTATATTAACAAGATTAGTATATAATATTTTGGATTTATGTAATGAGCGCGCACTAAGCATGACATGAGTAAGGTGTACCTTTTATAAGAACCAGATGGTTTGCCATTTTTCCTAACGGATATAAGACTTTTTTTGGTATTCAAAGATTAACAATGGGAAAGAAAAAAAAAGCATTACTTAATAAAACAGTTTTCTTATATCACTATATCTTCAAGCTAAACAAACATTCTTAAAATGATTTTTTTTGACGGAACAACCCATAAATGTTCACATCCGTTATTATTGATTATTATAGTAACCGATTTTTTATGCATATATGTTGAAAATAATTCATCATTATTACTCTTTATATAAACATTAGTTATTATAACTGAGCGAATTTCAGCTATAAACAAACATATATTCTTTTTTGAAAGAGAAAAAGAAAATATAATTCATAATATCAATTAGGCTGGACAAAAAAGAGGGAAAACGATATATAATGAAAAGCTAAATTTTTGGAATTACAAAACGATGTCCTAATTTACCGTATCTGTTATTTTAGGATTATATGTATGGCTCTAAGGTCGACTTTTAAACAGAATTGAGCTCAAAAAGATGCTCTCGTTTAATTTCAGGTATTGTCAATAGACAACAGCATTTAATTTAAAAATAGGCACAGGAATGTGAAATAATAGGACCCATATGTTTAACTAAACAAAATACGGCTTCGAAAAAAAAATCTGATTCTTTCTTTTTGATATAAAAGTAGTTGTAAAATCGTAACGTATTCCCTTTTTATATAATAATAATAGTAAAAGTAAACTAATGCGTATTTTGAGTCTAACTACTTTGGCCATTGGATTAGTCTTTGTATCTACAGTATGTGCTTCCCCTTCGTCCTCACGATTTGAAAAACGAGGACATCGCTGTGATGATGGGTGCGAATCTGATCACTCTCCTTCGGGAAGCGGATCAGGATTTGGTGCAGGTATACTACTCGTGACATGTTCAAAATCATTGATGAGTGCATTATAAATATCTAATTGACATTTAAAGGATTTGGTGGAGGCGGTGGTGGAGAAAATAAGGACGCCATGGGAGGAGGTGCTGATATGTTCCAACGTTTAGCAACTAGCTTTGGCTTCGGAAAAGCTGAAAACAATAAAGCCGGTGCTGAGGATATATCAGGAGGCGGTGGAGGTGGTGGCGGAGGCGGAGGACAAGGTATGATTCACTCATCAATTTTTCACCGGTACTTTACGATTAAATAACGTTTCCCTTTTTTTTACGATTTTTCTTTGAATGCAGGAGGCGGAAAAGGCTTTGGTTTTGGCTTTGGTAAAGGATCTGGAGGTAATGACTAAAATATATAATATATTTTTTTTAAAAAAAACAAGAATACTAACTTGTATTAAAACATATAGGAGGCGGAGGAGGTGGCGGTGGCGGTGGCTCCAGTTAAAAGAAATAACTACTTTAATTCACTTAAAGAAAGCAACCATTATTATTTTTATTAACTAATTAAATGATCATACAGAATAAAATAAATTTTGTTATTAGTATAACTTTTTTTGTGATGATGAAAAGCATCATTTATTAGTGTTGTGATATTTTATTATTTTCTTCGTCGTAAAGCTGGCCAAAACACTTGGTCCATTGGTCTTCAGGAACTAAGGAACCAAAGAGTTCCTTCATGTTTTTTCCAAGCTATTGTATAACATCAGTAAAATCCTTTGCTTTAAATCAGTACAATAAAGCTCTTACCTCCTCCAACTCTTGAATAATGCTTTCCATAAGTACTACATAAGCGTAATAGACCATATAGAACTCGTATTTCTTCTCTTCTGTAAGATTATATTTCTGTAATCCACGTTCTATCACAGTTGGTAGTTGCTGTAATCGTCTCATCAATGCTTTTCGTGTTTTTTCGGCTTGTGGAAAAACTGGTGGGAGTGGTGTTTTTAGTTGCAATGCCGATGCTAATAAATAAAAATATAAGAATACATTGCCTGTCATCTCCATAAATTCGCGCGATACAGGCAACAAAAGACTTCGTCGAACGTGCATAGCCCAAACATCCTTTAAAATTACAACCCTCATTGTCAAAAGTTTATCCAGTATATTTTGACTCGAGTTTAGCATGGCCGAGTATGTTTTGATAGGGAAAGCTCCCTTCAATCTTGGTTCGTTTGGAGCGTGTACTAGTAAACCTTGGAGCTCAAATATGTTTAGCTGGATAGATATTTCTGTTTTTTGTAAGATTTTTTCCCTGATATTATTTCTTTTTGCTAAAATTGATGCTTCATTCCATAACACTTGTGTCCCGGTGATATTTATATCTTGAGAAACAGGCTCCTCGCCTTCGGAATAAACTGATACCAGTTGCTTGTAAAGCCACAAAAGTCTTAAAAGTAAATCTGATAGACCTTTTCGCACTTGTGTACGTGCTTGATAAGGCCAAATATAAGCAGTTACAATGAGTCCTTTAAGAATCAATCAAAATATTTAGAAGGTGTTTCATTCAATGTATATTTATCTTACCAATCACAACTCCTAGTGATACTGTGACACAGCGCATCCATGTAAGCTCGAATACATTGATAGTGTCATCGTATCGATTATTATATTTAAATAAGACCACGAGGTTGTATGCCAGAAGGGTAAACAATCCAAATCTACCATGCTTGTGCTGAAGTATCAGCCAAAAACTTGGAATTGAAATTAGCCAAGTTATTAGCCAGAGAATAAAAGTGTATTTTTCAAATAATGTGTATACAATTGCAGCAGTGATGCATCCAAAAACGGTCGCTAGAATTCGCAAGATAGCACCTATATTTGTTCCTCCTACGGTAGGTGTCATAACTGCCACTACCTGGTATAAAATTGAGTTTTGTAAAGTGTATAGTAATTGGCATGTTTTAATGTGTTTCTTACTGTTATAAGTGCCCATTCCATTCGAAAATCCATGAAATAGGGTCTAGTATAGGGTATAAACGCAAACACTGAAATTATTTCGGCGGTCAGCATTGATTTCAGCGCAAATCTAACTTTGTGTGTTTTAAATGCTGAAAAGAAACCCCAGAGGGTGAGAAAAATCCTTCTCCAATTTGTCTCGGGGGTAGGCGTGTGTAGGGTATTAAAAGTATTATGATTATTTGGTGTAAATAAATCCTCTTCTTTTTGGTTGCCACTCGATTTATCATCCAAAAATGTAGAGTTTTGTTCTTTAGTAAATAGATAAATAAAGAACATTTATAGAGAGATGAATGAATTAATCGGATGTTATATTATATTTCTTAAACTTACTGTCTGAAAATAAATAAGCTATCCATGCCATTATACTTCCAGTTCTGTCCTCATCGTCTATATTTTCATAAACAGATTGTACACATTCTACTAATGTCATCAACTCTTTTACAAACTCGAGCAAACAAAAAACGAAGAAGTAAACCAAAAATACATCGTCTCCCGAAAATTCTTTCATCAGACCAGAATGAATTTCGTCTGGACTTAGATTATTTAAAGAATAATTCTTCTTGAGCTTCCGTTTGTAAAATCTGGTAAGTGCTTGATGCTGTGATTTTTCGAATAGTTCGATAGCATCCGACAAATTTTGCTGCAATAACTGAAATGATGGTGTCGTGTGTGTTGTTTCATTTCGAAAATGCGCCTGCAAGTGAATAATAGTTTGTTTACAAGTGTATGCCAATGATTTCATAGGATGTCTAACTGTTCTGATAAATTGCACCAAAGGCCCTTCTTGTTTTTTTTTCTCGCCTCCAAATCGTTCCTCTTCATTTGTTTTAGAAGTGGAAGTATCGAAATCAGCGTTGTTTTGTGTTTTTAAGTCAATGCTGGAAAATGATGCTGAGGATGACTCCATTCTGTTCATATTGTTGAGATCTTCTATTATACGCTCACGTTTTATTTCGTTCTCCATCTTTTTCCGCTGTGTATCATATTTCAAGTTGTATGTCTCGTTTCTATGATTTGTTGGCCTCTTATTAACTACTGGTGTCGGCTCGATTCCCCTGTCCCTATATTGATTATCATAACTTCCAGTTGATTGCATAACCTGTACTTGAAGACCGCAGCTACTTCTTAAGCCACCAACGTGTTGGGCCAATCTTTGTAAACTTTCAACTATTTTATCATATGCTTCTGAGTGTCTCTTCATATCCAGATTGTAAAACTCCAATTTCGCAGCCTTTAATTCTATTTTAAGCTTTGTAAAGCTTGTGCGATGGTCCTTTAAAGCATTTTCCAGTACAGTATTATTAGTGAATTCTGGAAGATCCGCATCTAACAAAAACGTTTTTGTCAAGAGTTTAAGCAATATACGTGTAGAAGATAAACTCGAATCAATGTTATCTCTACTTTATATTAGTCTCATGGTTGCGCTAGCCACTTTAATTTACATTTTCTTTTGAATACCTTAGCTTTTTTGATGCTGTTATTGGCCAAATAAATATGCACACTGCTAGTGATATAATAGTTCCAATGGCTACAATTCCAAAAGTTTGTCCAATAATAGATATATCAAATTCATTTTCGATAAAAGAGCCTTGTCTGATAGTGACAGTGAAAATAATAATGAAGGCCAACCCAGAGGCTGCATGACATTATATACATATTAATACTAATAATGCTAGCAATAATAGCCAATTTCTTACCAGTTAAAACGCTAGGCTTGTTTATTTTAGCCTTGAAATAGGATATTATGAACGTACTACCTCCCAACCAAATTCCCAAAGTAACAGCTGTAGCCGTAATAGGCATATTGTGGTCGATAAAATAATTTGTAGTATACATACTAACACAGTTTAGAGCAAGTGCCGCTAACGTGTATATCCATCCAAACCCTGCTGCCTCGATTATTCCACCTACTGATTTAGCCGGGTGAAAGAAAACTGTTACAGTGGAGGCCATGTGACTTGCAACGTTAGAGCCACAAAGTGCATTTAACTGAGGCACAAAGGTAAAAAGCGATCCAATCGAGTAGGCAAAACTACATTTTAATATCATTTTTTGATTATGAGTCAAAAAAAGATACTTTTTTTGGAATTCAATGAATCTTCTGGACCATTTTTTGTAAAATAGTTTCAGCTGGTATCTCTGCGATGGCAATATATGATCGTAACGTGCAGTTTCTTCGTGCTCATTATTTGATGATGACTCTGATAAGGGCATACCTTTAATATCATGTGCATCTCGCCCAACCAATAGTGGTGTATTTTCATTTAGTGTCCTATTATCAACATCATTAACTTGATAAGCTTAAAATTTTATATCAGGTGGTGGCTGTATTATGCTGCTGACTACTGATTTACCTCTCTGAATTTAATTTCCGACTAGATAATGTGCCATTGAGTTGCTGTGAAGAAATAGGTTGTAGTGTTGATAAAGAAACTGTTCTTTTCTGCCGAGTTCCATCATCAAGTATAACTTCATATTCACTTTGATTATCATAGAGATTGGAAGACGAGGTTCGAGATAATGTATTGGAATTAGAGAATGAGTTCGGTGTATTGTTCTTGGATTCCTGTATCATATCTATGTAGTTTTGAAAATCAATTGAACTGTCATCTACACTATTTGATTGTGAGGCCGTAAAATAATTTGATGATGTGTAGGAATAGGACACTTCACCGTCGTTTTCAGAGTTTGTGAGAGGACGAGGTGTTGTCGTGGCTATAAAGGCATTGATAGGCTTATTTTCTTTTTGTCCAAAGAGCTGGGTGATTCCCGACGGTTTGTTTGCATTTTGTTGAGTTTTATGAGAAAGGGAAATTTGGAAATAATCATCATGTTCATAGTTTAATAATGAACTAGAATTAGACATTCTAATGCGTCTCTTAATAATGTCAATAGAGAATATCGTATGGATGAAACGTAAGTTACAGAGAAAAAAGGAAAAGGAAAATAGATGTTGAATAAATAAATTATAATAGCATTTGATAATCGATGAATTATACCAACTTGATCAAGCTAGTTAATTTATTTATGGCCAATAGATCCGTTCCCATGACAACTTTGTACTTGTACTTTAAACAACCTTATTTGTAATTTACAATAAAAACGCTTAATTTATTAAAGCATCCCCAATGGACTATGTAATTTGGGAAATTAGATAGTCAGTCATCCCTAGCGGACTATCTAATCTGACCATCTAATTTTGAAATTAAATAAAATCCATCTTTTGACCACCCGGTACATCTTAAAAAAAAATTAAAGGACCTAATTAGGCCGGTCACAATAAGTGTGATTAGGCCCTAAATTAAGATTTAACGCTTTTTTTGAACTTTTTGAACTTTTTGCACTTTTTGCACTTTTTGCACTTTTTAAACTTTTTATGATCGAGTGGCTGGCCCCGAGAAAAAAACCACGTTCCTGTTGAATAATAAATATTCACAAGAAATAAAAATAGAGAGCTTCTATTCTTTATCTTTTTAAAAAAAATACAATGTCTTCAATTATTGACGAAAACGAAACAATTAATAATAATAATATTATAATTAATACTGAAGAAACAACAGTAACAACAACAGCGACAGAAGAGGAACAAAGCCCAACTTTAAAGACATTTAATGCTCAGTTGAGAGATATCGCTTTAAGACGTATCCAAGAAGACGCAGAGTTACTTGAAGTAGCTCAAAAAGCCGGCCTCGATGTTGATTTCCACGGAATCCGTGCGAAAATCGCACTCCATTACGACATGCAACCACTGCCAACGAAACGTAAAGTCAACATCTTCAACTTTTATGAGGAGGAAAAAGCCTTTGTTAAACTCCAGAATCGTACTGTCGTAACACTGTATTTACACTCTTAAGGAAAAAGAAAAAGTCTAACTGAAACACTTTTCATGAATAGGCAATATCAAAGATGCAAACAAGAAAGCAAAGGTGGATCCAAAGGTAATCTTGGAAAAATATATCAATTTATCGGTAGATGAGAGAAAGGCCTTGGAGGATCGTGTTGAGGAAGAGAATAGAAGGAGGAAAACATTGGAAAAAAGCAAAGAAGTTGGTACATGGGAAACTTTGTACAAGCATAGTCAGCAGTTCCAAAGTTTTGCCAAAGCTCAGGGAGCTGATTATGTTGGATTTTTAAAAAATCCTGTAAGCAACAGGTTGCTCTCTCTGAAATGCGGTGGTATGTATTTTGCTAAACGTTATTTGACACCTTGACTCATGTTAATTTGACTTAAATTAGAACTGATGAGCAGAGTTAATACCCTTTCTCTCAAGAAGAGAATTGTTTCGGAAATGAGAGGAGAGGAGTTTGTGAACAAAGAGGTTGTGAATGAACTACCAAAAAAGAGAAAAGCACGTAACCCCGCATGTAACGATAAGCAATAGTTATACATTACCCATTATCTTTACACATATATATATCCATATTTCCTAGCTATTGTCCATGCGGGTACCACTGAAAACAATGAAAGAGTTGGGGCGACCAGAGCAAACATTTTGGCTATGTTGAGTAAGACGGTAATTACTATTGATTATCTTATTAATTTACATATAAATTATCAATAGACAATAAATTGGGAACAGATCATGCCAACATTCCTTGGTCACAATGTATTACTGAAGAAGAAATGAGAGGAAAAAGTCGCGACTACAGCAAAGACAAAATATACGTTGTTTCTGGTTGGGAATATGGCAACCTTGATCCTAGAACCCCTTTTAAGAAAGCACATCTTAAGAATTTGAAAGCTGCAATTGCTGGAAATACTATCAGGTTTATCCACCGTAGCAGGTTTGAAGTAGAGCACCCTGTTGAAGCAGAAGACGAAGAATCAGCAGAGGAAGAAGAAGATGACGAAGAAGAGCAGCAATAAAGTATTCTGGATTTCTCCTGCAATGCTAAATAGCAGCATTTATGTCATGTCACATGGTTTAAAAACAGAACGAATAAATATTACTACATATATCGATATATCGCTAATGCTTCTCCTCATTTTTTTCAAAAGTTGCCTCTCTCGCTAGTTCATTAAGGTCGTTAAATACAGTGCACGTATCATCGAAACAATGAAAATATCATGAGCTTAATTTACTTGTGTACTTGTAAGTATAGCAAATCTGAAAAATGTATATTATACAAGAATATAACGCAATGTAGAATTTTGTCCTGATTAAATTCAGTTACTCACGTTTACCATATAAGAGCCATACAAAGGTATCTCTTTCTGATGGTTGTTGATATAGCCAAATCTGACAATTTATATTATCTTTTTACTTGTACTGCTTTTTTTAAAATCATGTTTAACACTGTTTAATAGTATTATCGCATCTTTGAAAAGTAAGTATTAATAATC
>VCJI01002015.1:0-11391 GCA_024139395.1 Backusella morwellensis
TTCTATGATTCCGATTGGAATCCATCCATGGTAAGAGCGATATGTGGTGTTTGTTAGTGCACAATTTAAATTATCTTTTTTTTTTCTTTTATTGCTTCTGCGATATGCATCTTACCTGTTTATTTTGATCATAGGAAGGAGGCTAATTTTAAGATGAAATGAATGACGGTGGGTAATATGTGTTATACATAACTGTGGATTTATGTTGCTCACATTGAGGACAGGTCTCTAAGAAACATATTATTTACTATTGTCTGTTATGTATGTCTTTTTTGGTAATTGTTAAGTAGACAAATATGACATACTTTCTATTAGAGCATTACCCGATTCGTATTCTATTCTGGGTCAATTTCTTTGCAGAGTTTTATTCTTTAGAGAATGGCTGCAAAATAGCATATCATGTAAGTTGGTGGCTGAATTCATTTTCTATCACCTCCAGTATTGTACTTTAATAACAGGTTTATATTGTAGTAACGTCGCGGAAAAGCCAATTTTGATATCACCCATACCACATATTCGATCGTAAATCAAAAGAAGGAGGAGGAGGATAGCAGCAAAGAAATAAGGATATCTAATTGGAAGTAGGAAACATAGATTAATACATGATCCACTTCGAGAGAAAAAAAATCCTAGTGTCAATCCTGTTTTTAAAAGAATTGGTAAAATGTCCGCGCACACCTCGATTTTAACTTATTTAGTGAATTTAAGGGAGTGATGCATGCTAACTTTTTTTTAGAGTATGCCTTAATGAAAACACACACAAATAGCATCATCTTGATGACATTTAATGGTTTTACAAGCTGAGTAAAAACAGTATCACGTTTAAAAAAAACAATGTGTAACTTGGCTTTTTTTTTAAAAGAACAAAAATGAAATGGCGTAAGTCATGATTCTAATTTCTTTATATTGTGTTGTAGTGTTCACCAATTGTTTTTTGTTCTATCAAAAGAGTTTCTCATTTTATTGGTCTATTTTTATCTCCTTTTTTTACCCCTTACCCCTGAAGATAGTGATCGCATGACACTTTGTTATTTTAATAATGAAACTGCTACTGCTTCTAGTCAAAGTGCTTTTTTATATATGTATCTATATATGTTTTTTATGAAAAATATATTAAAGATAAGATATATATCAACGTGAAACTTATATAAAAGCTTAAATATACAAATTAAAAAATGTGCCGTTATTTAGGCAGTGATTGTATCTTATTTGAACCAATAAATAAGCTTTTACTAACAAACAAAATGGAACAAAGCGAGCTACTAATTCAAAAATAGAAAGTCGCGCAAAGCTCAAAAAAATAACTATATATATTTTAAATCACATTCCTAAAATAGTTACTTGTTTACTTGCACCTTTAATTTATTGATCTTTTCCATTTTAAAGGAACTAAAGAACAGCCACACATCATCATTACAAAAATAAACTCATGCATACTGTGCTATAAAGAATAGTTCAGACCACTGCCAATTTTAAAAACTTTATGTCTCAATTTACTTTAAAGAGTATAAACTCATCAAAGTAAAATGGCATTTATTACATGGAATCATTACAGCAATGCGCTTTGTCATATCATCACATATCACTACATAGAAGATATTTTCCATATTCGATTGATTTAGGAACTACTGGCTGGAACTATTTCTTTAAATAAAAATGCAATTATATACTTTAAAGAGGAATGCCCACTTCCATGATTTTTTTTTCAACGCAATTTGTTTTAGGATAAACACGTTATTCAGTGATTCATATAATTATATATCTTTACTTCTCAAAGTAAATTATTTATATCAGATTAAAAGTGAATCATATGATCATATTGAATTTGAATATTATGCAATCCAGGCTTAGGAGGATTTTTTATATGAAACCCCCCTTTTTTTTGACACAATGGAAAATCTGATTAAGTTTCTACATACAAGACTTTTCATCATGCTAGTAGAGATTAAGTAGATATAAAAGACATACCTCCCCTTAAAAATCTTTTGGCAAGATTGATTAGGATAGAGATATAAAATAACATTAGCAAAACAAAACGCCTACTTGATAAACGCCATAATTTCCTGATCTATCAGCAATGGTAGATATACCGTATTATGATTAGGTGATGTTCTTCATCATATTCTGATTTATCTACAGGTCCATTATTGCTAGAACGCATAGTTGCCAAATAGGAACTTATCTCAGAGACTAGCTTGTTTAGGGTAGGATTGACTATGGCATCAACGTGCAACAAATTCAGACTTTTTTAAATGTGACTTTATAAAGTAATCCTCTAAAAGTTCTCAATTCTAACTTTTCATGGTGTAAATAAAAGATAAAAATTATTAGAAACTTGATAGACATCGCAAGAAACAAAAGATCTTAGTAAAAATTTACCCTCGTCATAAAATACCCATATCTTCCTAATACATCATTTGGGCTGTATATTGTTGAGAATAAGCAATCAAATGAAGCATGTTGCGTATATTAAAATATAAAACCAAGACACCTAGGCATAATCCGATCAGTGCTATCTCTCCAATGTTCCCAATTTTAAAAATTACATTGGCTTGTAGGTTCGACTTATTCACTTATTTTATTAATATTATAAGCTCGCTCATATGATATCAGATAATTATAAAAAAGCAAGCAAGTTGTGACTATGAATTACATATCCCTAGATCAATATAAACCGCTGTCAAAGGAATATCTTGGACTTATACACATGAGTTAATTATGGATTAATAATAGGAAACGAGGTACAGGCTTTTTAGTGAGAAGACAAGTGACATATCTGAACTGACCAATGCATTTAATTATTAGTGTTGTTTTATTGAAGAAAAGGATATATACAATAATGTTAATTTCCATAAAAGGATCAAGTTAAAGTTGATTTAAATTTTTATTATAGACTGTCAATAATAATAGTCAGCTTTGAAAAACGATTGATAACCAATACAGACAGTTGTTCCAAAACGAATAATACGTCAGATAAAGCAAGCTTTGTATTGTAAAAACATTTAGTTATTTGGCTGTGAAAAATTAGCCCAGGTATCTCATGTTTAAGGTTGTTCATGTGCATGTGTTTAAAAAGATAATATGAGACGTATATCATCATTCAGTTGTCATTATATGATTTTATATTAATTATCATGAGATCGATGCTCAAGGCAATGCCATATTTTAAGTTAAAATCCTGCAACATGCCTTATTGATAAAGTCGAAGAATAGATATGAATTAAAGTGCAATAGTAAATGATAATTTCATCTAACCTAAATAAATGGGACTAACGTGATGGCTTTACAAAAATTGAAGCCTGGATAAGAAGCCTGGGAAATATAATAACACAATAAAAAAAATTCAGAGATAAATAAAGCCTTATTAAACATTAATTTAAAAATGAGATAAAATAGCTAAAAACAAATTTATATAGAAACAAGTCGAAGAAACGTTATCTAGATTCTGAAGAAAGCTCTGATATTCATGTAAGCGTGGGTCATCTCTTATGTCCGCACAGAGCGTAAAAGGAAAAGTGTATGAAAAAGTAATTCTTTATTTGTGCAGAAACTTAATTTAGAGAGTGCAAGACAAAGCAAGGCAAAATAGAAAGAGGAAAAAAAACATAGGGGCGTGCAAGAAAAAAAAACATAGATCGATCGAACAGCCAAGAAAAAGTCAAGGATCTATTTATTTGTTGACTTTATGTAAGCTTGCATTTAATGGCGTTACCGGGGCTTAATAATTTTTTTAGTATTGATGCCTTATTTGCACCGCTTTCCTTGGCCGTTATACAAATGAAAAAGAGGGATTTCGTCGGTATAGGCACTCCTTTTGACAAAACGAATCTATTTTTTATAGTAGTGATTTGTTGAAGGCGGAAATAGAGTTGTGTTCCTCATTTTTTTGTGTACCCAAATCTTAGTCCTGGATTCTGTATATAATTGTGAAAATGCAAAATTTAATTTCATAGTTTGAATTCTGTTACTTTGTTTATCTTTTATCTTTAATTCGTATTTCCTGTAAATTGAGATAACACATGTTAACAGTACAGAGAGCTAGAATGTGCATAACTATATAAGAAAACAAGGCTTCTAATAGGTCAGCATATGAAAGTCTCCCTTATATTCTTGAATTAACAATAAAATGGCTTTTTCTTATTTTAGTAATTGTGCTTGTAAAAAAAAAAGTCGGATAAATTCCATTTATATGGAAAATTAGAAAGAAGTGAGCAATTCCGTTTCTTATTTTACTGGATGGCCGTTCATCTGAGTGCATTATTCTGTTAATCACTAAAAATAACTACTTATATTGTACTACAGTAGATCGAGTGACCCCCCTTAACCCCCACAAAAAAAATTATATAAAAAGAGAGCTTTGTTAATCTTTACATCCTATTTCTGTTTTACTTTACTTCTTAAAATTATCTTTTGTACTTGTAACAGAAAATGCCCTCTGAAAAATTTAGAATTTCGACAAATGGAAAATCTCTACGTAACCCTAAAAACGCTTTCTTCGGTAAAGTATTTTTGCGCAGTTATTAAATAATAGCACGTCTAATAAATTATTTGTATTGTTTCTTTAAAAATAAATGAATAGACTTGACCTTGTCATCGAATATGACAATAGATACTAAGTAAGTTTAGTTATCTATAAAAATCAATATGGATATAGGCTAATATGTAAATTTCCTCGCAGTGATGTATCAGCCAATGATGATAGAAGATCAGCACATAACGCCTTGGAACGCCAACGCCGTGAGCATCTTAATACTAAATTCCAGCAATTAGCAAATGTTTTACCGTCGCTAAAAAATATCCGCAGACCTAGCAAGACCACAATTGTCGCGAAATCGCTTGAATTTGGTAAGATCAGTATAATGAAACAAGGAAAACCATATTAACCTCTTCTGGCTTTATAGTTACTAGTAGTCTTAAAAGGGAGTCTCAATATATAAGTGAGATTAAAACTTTACGACAAGAAAACGAGAAGCTCCGCAGACAAGCAGAAATGGCTGTCGTCCAACTTAAAAGCCAACAGCGAGATGATGGGAACACGGGCAAAGCACAGATTTCACCTCCTCCCACGCCAGAGATTTTCCGCATGAGTGATAAAAAAGAGTACAATTCTGCATGCTTATCAGTAAACAATGTTTCTCAAAAACCAAGTTTAGTTCCAAAAAATTCATTGAAATCAGAGATTGCCCCACTCCAACCTTCCCCTCCCGCTTACCAGCAATTATCTCCTCCATCATGGTACTCTGATAACTGTCAGCCACTGATAAATCAAAATACACCGATTCCTAACCAGGAAACATTATACGATACCTACATTCCTTCCAATGATGATATGATGTTCATGACACCTAATAGTACTGCATCTGATATGTATGATAGCTGTGATCCATTTACCATGCAGACGCCTATGCCAGGTTCGTATCACAGCATGATGAATCCAACGCTTCTTGCTCCTTATTATATCCAACAGGAGTCTAATGAATGTAAGTGAAATGCTTTGTAAATATTCTTGTTTGATTCTAAGTATTTGTTATATAGTTCAATATTCATCAGAGCAGAGAGGCCATTTTTATATATCATAAATAGTTATTGCTATTGCCTATACTTTTTACGTTTATCCCCAACCTCCTTCTTTTTTTTATTTTTTATTTTTTGTATCGCCTATGCTTAATCCTTTATCACGCATTTTTCTCCCTCTCCCTCTCTCTCTCTCTCTTTTAAATTCGTTTGTACATATTTACTTGACCCATTGTATTTTTCTTTTTGTTCATTTATTTGTTTATTTATTTATGTTTTGTTTAGTAATAAAAAAAAACCCCAAATACTTTATAAGATATTTTCTTCCATTCTTTTTTTTTTTCAAAATAAAGCTTTTAAGCCTTTTTAAACCATATTTTTGCAAGAGACCAGGTGAATGATGGGAAAAAACTAAAATACGAAATAGGAAATAGGAAATTTAGAAGGTTTTGACATGGTAAATACTCTCATCATGTATCTATTGAAGACAATACATATTAAAAAGAGACATAATGGAATGGCTTCTTACCTTACTCATACAATACAAAACTAGACTTTTTCTGCTTAGTGAATGAAATAAAAGGATATATATCTTCGATCTGGTAAGGTGGTATCGATCTTGACAACAAATTCTGTGTTTAAAATAAACGTTAAATCACTTAAAAGTGTTATTTTTGGATCTGTTACCAAACATATCATGTTTAGACTTGTCTTACAAGATTTTAATAATTTTATTTTATTTCATTTTGTATTGCTATCAGCGTTCGGTATACGAAATCTCAATATGATCCTAAATGTTGAATGCCTTATTCAACAGCTTGGCCGTGCGCACCCTAACAATTCTTTTTTTGGTAACTTGTTTTTACTTTCCCCTTTGCACTATTTTTTTTTAAGAAAAATAATTACGAATTTGATTAAAACAAAATGCACTTTTTGTCTCGTTTCATTTCGTTTACGTGCTACTAATGACCATTTTATTTATCAAAACATCATTTCAATGCAATTGCGCCCATTAAAGCTTAAATTAGAAAGGATTGTCATAAAAAGAAGGTAAAGCCATTATAGCTTATTTATAAATTTAATGAACAAATATTTGTGCAACGAAAAAACGCAGCACCTGGAGTCACAATCTTGGCTGTGTCCAAAAGCACTTGTCACTTTTTTTAATATTATGGCACATCAAACCTGATGTGTAAAAGTAGAACATCTGGTGTTGTATCATCGCCGTTGAGGTGTATAATACAATTTTTTAAGCAGAATAAAGTTTGACTTGAGTAAAGAGCATATTTTTTCTTGGAAAATAAGTATGTTTTTTTTATTAAAAGCAAGGCGTCCGGTACCACGTGGTATATACGTATATATATTTCTTGTCAAAAAACGCTGAAATATATTTTACATTTCAGTATAGCATGTAGAGACATATTGAATTGAATTGTTATACTTACTTTATAGTATTTATCAAATTAATCTTTCTTTATCAACTAATGATTCCACTCTTTGATTCCATTAATTTTTATCATAAATAAAGCCATTTGAAGATGGTTTCATTTTACATTTACTACTTTTGTGCCATTAGCTTATCATTATGTTATATAAAGTCAGAATTAGCGGCCTTTGATAAATACCGTAATTCTACTTTGAAAAATTTCAATCTAGTATCCTGAACTTCAGACTAGTGCTACTCTTACGTTCGGTAAATCCAAGAGTCTTTTTAAAGAATTGTACTCATTGTAACACACATTCTTATCAGTTTCTAATAAGCAAGGTATTGCTTGTATCCTAGCTACCAAGTAACCTTCGTAAGGCTGTCGTATATCATACATATTTAGCACTAGAGTACCTTTAAACGCATACACCAACAGCTTTTTTTTTTATTAAAAGTACTAGCTGCATGAACACACGCAATGGTTGTGATATTGTGAGCGTCGTAGTATTCCTGTATGGGATCCTTCACAAAATCGCATTCTTACAGTTAGTTCAGATATATGTTGATCTGATGGTAATGCATTTTCCTTTCACCATAACTAAAACTAGTAATTTTGGAACCAATAGTTCAACATTTATTTGAATTTGATTTTTTAAGCATAGATGGACTGAACATCCTCTGAGTATATATGTAACACTATAACATTCTATTATTTGATTACACATTTTCGTTTTAGTCTTCACCGACAGGCACTTCCTCCTCTAAATAACGCACCAGCTTGACTCGCATTTCGGTAGAGTCATCACCACGAAGTGTGTCACTTACAAACTGGGTCTCAACCTGCATTTGAACCATTTCAAGTGCACCTCGTAAAACACCACAATACACATTTGAATACCATAAACCACCTTCTAATGCCTCGTCAGGTAATTCAACAAAGTCGGTGAGCGGATTTTCATCAAACACCAAAGAAAACTCTTTATAATCGCTTGACCAATTGGTGATTGTGGGTGTGATATTAAGGAACATTTTGAATCCAACCTACATACACTATTACTATCTCACTCTATACTTGTAATATCAACGCTATGGAACTATAAAAAACCTTGGATATAGCTTCTGCCGTGTCTCTGAACTCTGAACAGCGACCAATAGCTGATCTTGCTAAAAAGTCCTCAATCATACGCTGTCCAATGTTGTAACCCCTTTTTTATTTTTGTAATGCTTAACAACTAATCCTGATTTAACGCGTGTCACTTAACTTACATTTTTTCAAGCTGTTTATTGACCTCTCCATAATCCTCGAAATCTTTGACGAGTTGAACAACCATTGAGCCGTAAGTCAAGGTAAAGAGTTCTGCATTCTACACTTGATGTAAGCAAACTGAATCAACAAGTTCAAATATAAAGCCAACTTACAATCTTATCTACTTTTGATTTCCAGACTTCATCACCTAAGGCTTTATATTGCTTGACAGATGGCGTAGATGACATATTGAATATTTATTAAGTTGTGCAAAAAAAAAGGCAGTGTAAAAGAAAAATAAACTGTCCTCGTTTCATCAGCGAAATGAAAAATCACAAATGCGCAAAAAGTTTAAACTACGACACCATTGTGTGTGGAAACGCACACCTGGAAAATTCAAATTTATTTATAAAGTATATAAAACACTATCAGCATTGGCCAAAAAAAACAGCCATTATGTATATTTTGTTTTCATAAGTGCGATGTAGAAGAAGGCTAACCCACCACTTGCCCAAAAGTATTGTTTAACGTTTGGACGCCCCAATTTGCATTATACATGGCCTCTGTTCTTCCGTCAATAGTATGCTCCTCCTTCTCCTTCCAAAACTGAACTTGCTCAAACACATGGCCTTTGACAACATTCGTATAGAACCAGGTGAAAATCATCATAATAAAAGCAGTGATACCAAAAAGGATATAGCCATACATTTGTGCCTTAAACATATCTGTATTTGTCATGACAACAACTACCTTGACAACAAAAGCAACTATAAGTATGAATCCCCAAGTGAAAGTCATTACTCTCATATCCCTTCGGAAACGAGCCATGTTTGTGTAGAGATAATCTAGCCTCTTCTTTGGGGAAGCATGCTTGGTGATACGAGCATTATCTTGTTTTTGTAATGTTTCATCCTCGTCTCCTCTTGGCATGACTTGGTTTGCAAACTCAAAGACCAAGGGTTTAAATTCAAATCTACCAATTTTTATGGGAATAACAGAAATCACGCAACAAACACCTACAAGCAGTGATACAAGCGATTCACAAATAGCCGATACTTGTTCGTTTGGCTGAGCGATTGACTTTTGAAAGCAAGTATTTTTAGCAATAGTATTTTTTTTAATTGTATTCTGGCTTACCAAAATACCAGAGATTAAGAAACTGGTGCCTGCTACTAAACCAAAAGCATCAAATATTTTTTCTTTTATCATTCGCCTATTTTGTTCAAGGTTAATAAAAAAATACTTATGCTAATAATACATACTATTACCATATTACAATAGCCAAAGGAGGAGAAGAGGCAATGATCATCGCCACCACTTGACCAACGTGAGGCTTTAATATCTCGTACAATAGAATCGGAAGACCGATGCTCCATAAAATGGCTAAAAAGAAGTTGAGGAATGGCCTCCCTTTCATAAAGCTAAAACTGAAAATATCTTGTAAATCGCCCAGATCCATTGGAATGTCTTCATCCTGTTCTTTTGGTGCATGGCGGTTATCTTGTGTTATTGTTGGTTGAGCCGTGTTTTCAGTGGTGTCTAGAAGCTTCCCTGATTCTATCTTGAAATCATCTTCAATCTTATTTGACTTAAACCATACCATTGTGTATGACTTTATGTTTGCTTAACATCTATTTAAAAAGAAGAAGAAAAGGAGAAAGAGATGAAAAAAAAAATAATCTCGGAATCAAAGGAAGAACTCTGTCATAATATATATATCCAGGAACGATTTTTATTGATGGCTTCAATGTTTTTCCATGCCGATCCTTGCTATTTTTTGAATCGGAAAACGAAATATAAATAAACAACTCGTCCACTTTGGATTAATACGTACTGTTTATTTCAAGAAAATGAAAAAAAATTACAAATAAATGAGAAAAACCATGGGAATAATTGAGAAAAGAGAAATATATCATGTATAAACAGTATACTTCAGACAGTGAGCAAATAAAGAGATAGGTAGCCATGTATCAAGGTCCATAAAGTCATATTACACACCAATGAGGGATAGCATGATAAAAAGTAATCGAGTAACGTACCAATCGGACAGAGTTTACTACCACAATTATGTCTGGCTCGCCAGACATACTATATTCCATTATTTTAGTATCATGCCTTGGGTTAATACCAATCTCTTCACCTCTCTTAACCTCTTTTTTTTTCTCACCACCCTTTTCTCGATAATTATTCTCCTTTTTCTCAATAATTTGATAATGTTTCTCAACAATTTGAAAATCTTTTCTCATTAATTTGAAATTTCTTCTCATTTTCTTGAAAAAGACAGTACGTCAACACAACCTGGTAACAGGTTTACAAGATAATTTGCATTTGATAATTATAACCATTTTTTTTCCCATTGTTTCAAGTAACCGAGAATAGTTTTAAACTCAATGAGAAGATGTATATTTGCTTTGATACAACGGTTGTTATCGGTCGATATATAAAACATTTCTTTGTGCAATCTCCATTAGATCATTGCCATCTGGAGTCATAAGGAAAGTTGTCGTTCTTGCGCTCATCCCTAACACTGACCTAAGATTCATACCTAGCCAATAAAATCAAGAGGATAGTCTTCTGTGCTACGGGCAAAAACGTCAGGTCTATCCGGACCATTATACACATGAAGATCAAGATATATGATGTCTTTGGAAGCGCTAAAATCCATATCTCAATTGCGCTTACAAAAGTTGAATCCGAGAATATCCCACTAGAAAATCATGATTCGACTGAATGCATCTTGGACCGTTTTAAGTTGACTGTTACAGTATGATTAACCTTGACGTGAAACTCTCGTTCACTCAACAGATCAAAAATCTCCCTCAGCTTTCTCCTCTCCTCAATGAATTCAATGTTTTAGTTGTCATCAACTGTTTTTTTCCTGGTACGGAATTGGTTCCGTCATGGCCAATCAAAAAATTGGAACATCCTCTCACTAAAACAAATAAAAAGGGGAAATGACTGACTAACTAAAAACATCGCATATAATCCATACTTGCCCTGAGATATCCCTATTAGTTTTGCACATTCTGTCGCTGTCCACAAACATATCAACTACTTTGTTCTCCATCTTTTGCCGAACAATATAATTCAAACTGCGTTCACTTGTATAGTAGTTGCGAAAAAAAAGGCAAGTTTGTGAAATGACCTGAAAGTGCATAATCCAACCATCTGGATTAGTTTTTTTTTTTTTTTTTTTTTTTTTTTT